>DVZL01002688.1:0-15060 GCA_018236625.1 Lasaia peninsularis
TCTTTCCACTCGTCAGGGAATGCACAGTTTGCTAATAATACATTGAAGATGTTTACTAGCAAATATATTAGTGCGGGTGGGAAGTATTTAATTACTCTATTTGTTATATTATCTGGCCCTGGGGACTTTTTATTTTGGAGGACTTTTATTATGTCTGTCACTTCGTCATGGTCAGTCTGTGTTAGGGGATCGCCCTGGGGGGGTTCGCGTGCTCTGCGTTCCACTTCCTCGTCTATGACTCGGACGTGTTCTGGGTCGACCGGTTGGGTAGATACCGTGCACTGTGACTGAACATTGTCGGCTAGGCATTCAGCTTTGTCGACATCATCGAACGCGGGTGGTAAATTTTGTCTAACTAGCGGGGAAATGTCCGCTCTAGATTCATCTTTGAGAGCTCACGCCAGTGGCCAGTAGGCCACGTGTGATGGCGAGATCTCTCCTAAGAGTCTGTCCCAACGAAATGACGGCTGACTCTGCGGGGCCGCCTTTTATACGATTTGAACGTAGTACGCGCGTGCATAGCTAGCGCCGATTCGTACTTGAGTGTTGCCAGTTACATATTAATGTGTTGCAAACACTAAAATTTAATATTATCTATAGTTACATATTAAATTCATCAATTTCATTACACGACTACCTAATACATTTTAACAAGATTGTTCACATACTAATATATACACTATTCTCTATGTTTCTAGCTGGTCGTCGTGCGTCCTCGACAGTAAATGTACAAAATACATAATATACCAAAACAACATTTTATAGAATTTATGTCTATATATTTGTACCCGCTAATCTCTGAAATGGATGAACCGATTTTGACGGGACTCTCACTGGTAGATAGCTACTTTTATTTTAGAATTTTATTTTAGAAAGGTGTAAAATAAATTAAATAAATAAAAACGCAGATGAAGTAGCGGGCACGGCTAATTTTTATATTAATACTAAAATTTATTAATACTAAAACAAGTTATATATAACATGTTCATGACCTATAGACAGCGGTAAAAGAGCGCATACTTTAGCCGACTGCAATAAAAACAAGGTATGTTTTTACGCCATAAATTTTATAAGTCAGAATAAACGCGGTCGGGGATATAGAATTAGATATAGAAGTATCTTTTTCACAGCCACATACTTTAAAATAACAGCAAAGTATCACATCAACGTTGCTCAGTCTGGAATCTAGGTATTTTTAGTTACAATATTTACCTATTTATATTCTCGTTTGTGATATCAAAATAGGATAATTCATAAAAATGTGTGAATCGTAAACAATAAAAGTGAGACGGCATATTTTTCTGAATCGTCTCCCACGTTCACGCCCCCAGTCTTTACGGTTTACTCGCCAGCTGCGTAGAAAGATCATTTATAATTTTAGCCTGATCTTTGCAAACGCTTATATCGCATCCGTTCGAATTGAACACTCAAACAGACGGACTATATTATATAACTAGGTAAAATATTTTGTCGTCATATTGCTATTGTGGCAATGCACAATTATTGTTTCCGATGTCTCTACGATGAAGCTACACACACAACAATTAAGTTAAACATTTTATAGTGTTATATAAATACTAGCTGCCCGCTCTTGAAAAATAGTATGATATTGGCCAATTCTCAGACCTACTGAAAACGCATATAAATTTTTTTAAAAAATAGGTCAAGCCGTTTCGGAAGATTACAGTAACTAACATGGTGACATGGAAATTTTATATATCAAATGTTACGAGTATAAATCACTCTAGTAGAGTTGTCGTGTTCCGGAGCGTGGAGTAACTGGTAGACTTGTACTATGGTGCCTATAGCCCACCGTTTTCTCTTATCACAAGGAAACCCGTGTTTTTGTTTGCTGAGTTAGCCCATAAAGAAAAACCATATAGAGCAGTTTCTGAAATTAAAAACCTGACAGGTTTATTTATTAGTATTATGATTTCTTCCTCATCAGTATTTTGCTCGATCCTAAACGTCTTCTAAAGTTAGATTCGTTACCATTTGTTGGGTCTAACATAATATCTCTATTTTAGGATTATTTATAAGTAGATATAGTTATTACGATACAATATTATAAAGCCAATATCATTTGATATTATATAATTAATATATTTAAAAAAACTTGGAAAAGAAACAGTGGTAAGTCTTATGAAAAAATGAAAAAAACATTGAAACCCGTTTTCCTTGGTCACGGCATCACGCGTGAATGGCTGGACCGATTCGACTAGTTCATTTTTTGTATTTTTAAAAAACGCGCGTAATGAATATCAATGTCATTCACAGCCATAGACTATTCGGTTTGTTCGGAAACGTGGTTACTTAATTAAATTCTAATTACTTTTTGAAAATTACTCGCCACGGAATAGTTATCAATATAAGATAGGTTAGCTGTACAAAATAAAGTAGTATCATCGTCATTGTTACGCTAAGGCGGTACGAAGTTCACCGGGTCAGCGAGTAAATAATGAACTTGATAGCCATTTTTTTAATTTAAATATTACTAAATTTATTTTTTTCTAAATTAACTATATTAAGATTAATTTAATTTTGTTACAGATACGTAGAGTGGGTTAAATAAAAATGGAGCAGTTTGAATCACTGCTAACATGTTGCGTCTGCTTGGACCGCTTCAGAAATCCAAAGCTGCTGCCATGCCAGCACAGCTTTTGTATGGAGCCGTGCATGGACGGACTCGTCGACTACGTCAGGAGACAGGTACCGACAAACTATATCGAAATTCTAAATCTTAATTCATCCATAACGTATAATTACATATGTACTCGTATAATTGAAGTATTTCTAATAATAAATTAGCGACTTTCTTTACCTTTTCAGATATTGTACATAATTTACTAATAATTTTAGTTTATTTTTCGATTCAATAACTTATTTGCTTATCATGAAATGACTTTTATTGCTTGTTTAAAATAAACTTTATTGATTCTTAATTAATCCATTAAATTTTTGTTTACAGGTCAAATGTCCAGAATGTCGAGCAGAGCATCGAATACCTTATCAAGGTGTTCAAGGGTTTCCAACAAATGTCACTCTGCAACGGTTCTTAGAGCTTCATGCTCAGATTGCTGGAGAATTACCAGACCCGACGGCCGGTCAGGTAATGGAAAGGTGCAATGTTTGCTCCGAAAAAGCATATTGTGCTCCATGCGCTCATTGTGAGAAGAAAGTATGCGAAGACTGCAAGTCAGCTCATATGGAAGTGCTGAGGAGGGAAATAGCCAGGATTAATAATCAAATACGTCGTGGCGTAAATAGGCTTCAAGATATTTTAAGTATAGTTGAACGTAATACATCAAACCTTCAAACAAATTGTGGAGCAGTTGCAGGAGAAATAGAAGAAATACATAAACGCTTGTCAAAAGCTTTAAAGGACCGTACTGATTTCTTAAGAAATGAAGTAGACAGATACCTAGCAACAGAACTTAGAAACCTGACTCACCTTAAGGATAATCTAGAACTAGAATTAAGTAACATACAGAGTAACTGTGATCTTGCTGATAAATATATGAATGATGATGTAGATTGGGAAGACACAGAGTTAGTTGATACAAAGGAGATTTTCTTAAAAACGGTGGAATTCCTTCGAAACTTTGATTATGAAGCTGGTGATTATAATCGTAGAGTACGATTTATAATGACACATGATCCGAACCAACTTGTCATGCATGTTGCTAGCTATGGAGAGTTGAATATTACGCAACCCAATCCTTATGCTACAGGGTTACAGCCATCTCAAGGCCTAACTCGATCTAAGAGTGATCATCGTTTAGCTACCCAGTTTCGTCAACAAGAGGAAGCTAAGGGATATTATGAAAACGATGAGCCCATATTGGGTGGACGTAAATTTGGTGAGCGTCGCCCACCTCCTCCTGAAAAACACACTAGAGATTACGGTATAACAGATGACTACAGTGGATACGAATCGGAACACAGACCCTCACGAAGGTTCCGTTCACGTTTTGTGCGTAGCCACCAACAGGATAATGATTCAGATACTGAACCAACCACACGTAGCACTAAAGCTGAGCAAAAAGAAAAGGAAAAAGAAAAGGTTGCAGATACAGAAGATGCTACTCGTGGACCACTTAGTGGTATTTTCAGACTTGGTGACTGTCCTCGAGTAATGCAAAGGATATTAGATGTGGAAAGTGGAAAAAAGAAAGAAAAAAAAGAACCACCTCCACCTCCTAAGCCTGTCCAACCAGCACCACAGCCGCAACGACGTGCACCACCTCCAGCAAGACAGCAAAGTGAAGACGATGAGATAACTAGATTAAAAAGGCAAAATAAAGGTGCAGCAGCTTCATCACAAGAGCCTGATCGTCCCGCTCCCCGGCCAGCGGACGAAGAAAGAAATGCAGTGAATCGTAAACCACCTACACCAGCTCGTGAGGTGAGTTGGGAAGAGGAGAGAGAATGACAACAAGGATAAATAAGAGAATAAAGCAAAATATTTCATATATTAAGATAATACTAACATGGAAAATGCGACAACTAATAGGACATTCCATCAGTACACTCCACGTTAACTCATATGCACATAACACAACACGATAAAATTTTAACAGATTGAATTTATGACATCAATACCGAGTTTCAGTATATTTCTCAGGCATCCAGCGACGGTGAGTCTGATGAGTCTGTTGGTTCTTTACAACGTAACCAACGTAAAACTACAGCCCCAGTACCTAAACCAGCTATAACAAGAAGACCATCAGCTTCAGATACTTCCGCTGCACATCGTCCAGCAGCTCGTGCAGCGAGCACTGAATCAAGCGCTTCAACTGAGAGTGGTACCGGCTCGGCGGTGAAACACACAGGTGCAATTCTTACTATTGCGGAGTTGAAAGCAAAATATAGCAATGATGGACTGCCACCAAAACCTAGCCGTTTTTTGTCCACAGGCAACGAGAGAACAACACCGGTGACAACAAACGGAACAGCCGGCGGCGCACAAAGGGTTCAGAGTCGGTTTGTTGGATCACAACGACCAACTCCGGCTCCGGCGCCCGCCGAGCCGGCTCACGAAGACTCCGATACGAGCTCCGAAGAGGAAACTGATTCCTCCGAAGAAAGTGAAGAAGAACCCCAACAAAGGAAGTCCGAGAATCAGGCAATGCGAAGTGATATAGGTCCGCTCCTCGCACGTAGCAATAATGCACGAAATGATGCTCATGATAACAAAGGCAAAGATACAACCACTCCATCGCGATATCGCTCTCGTCAACCATCTCAACCTGAGGAAGAGCCTCCCTCGCGTTATGGTACTAGTGGCTCCACGTACAATAACAGATATGCTAGCAAACCAAAGGAAGAAGAAACAAAATCTTCACTAGACGATGATTCAAAATATCCTACAGCTAGATCAAGATACTTGGCTATGAAGGAACGACGTAATCGCCTTGCTCGAAGTAAGAGCAGTCACACTGGTTTTGGTGCAGGTGACGATGATGATCAAGATGATCCCGTGTCTCCTACAACAGCATCACCATCAGCATACCTTGCGGCTAGATATGGTTCCGGCACTGGTGGTTCGGAACTATCTCGTAGTCGATCTTCGCATGCGCTCAAATCAAGAGAAAGCTCTCCTGAAAGGCCACCTACCGGCGAAAAAGACGGAGCAGCCTTGAGCTCGTGGGCTCGATACTTAAAAAATAAGTATGGTTCACGTGGAAAAGAGCGTGACCAAAGCGGTACTTCTTCGAGCACATCGCGTCGCCTGTCTCTCGGGTTACCTTTGCGCTCAGCAAGCGAGCTTGCCAGTTCTGATGACGATTCAAAAAACGCGGCAGGCTCCCCCATCTCCCCTACGGCGGCTACAGCAGCGGTAGCAGGTTAGAAACGAGTGGCGTGTATATAGGTTTGAGGCTTCTGAAAATTTATTTGAAATGATTTCGATGTATCTAACCCTGCCTGTTTTTCATAGGTTTCGCAGCAGCAGGTTCCTCCCCTAGGAGCCAGTATCTGCAGAAACGCCGTTTACAATTCAGTGTGGGGAGTCGGGGGAGCGAACCCGGTTGTTTTACATGGCCTCGTGGTATCGCTGTAGGTCCCGACAATACAATGGTCGTGGCTGATTCATCCAACCATCGTGTACAGGTAAAATGACAAAATTATGATAATTCTTGAATGAACAAATTTCAATACGAAAAACGGGATTCGTTTTTTTATGGGATAAGACAGTGAACAAGCACACGGCTCTTCTAATGATAAGAGATGACCGTGGCCTATAGACACTGTAGGTGTTGTAAGTTCGTCACTGTCCTGGCTGGGGTGTTAAGCCTGATGTGCAATTTAACAACAACCCTACCCTCCGGTAGCACACTACCATCAGAGAAAATTGTGGTTTTTTCAGAAGAGCTCATGGATATCCTCTATAGAATTCTCGGAGGAGTAGGCAGAGATACTTATGGACCCATGATCATCCGATGATATTAGACCCCAAGATATGACAGGTGGCATATCGCCATATTGGGCGCCAATGCTCTGTTTTTCAGATAAACTGAAAAAAAAAGCTCATAATATAACAGGTCGCCCTACTCGTAAACGCATCTGGGACCAAGGTCTAAGTCAGAATCCTACTACACTCGATCACAGATGCTACTCAACATGGATAGAATACCATCATAATTATGATTTTATCCATTCTGTTTATAATAACCTTAAGAAATGTAAAAATATAACAGTAATATTTTGCTTCAGGTGTTCGACTCGAACGGTATATTCGTGAAGGAGTTTGGCCAATACGGCAGCAGTGAAGGCGAGTTCGACTGTCTCGCTGGTGTTGCTGTTAATAGAATTGGACAGTATATCATCGCAGATCGATACAACCATCGCATACAGGTTAGTTATTTAATTTTAGGGTTCCATACTCTCATAGTAAAATTGGAACCCTAATTATTAAGACTCTGCTGCCCGTAGGTCTGTCTATCTCTCTGTGACCAGGCTGTATCTCATGAGCCGTAATCGTTTTTATAGACGATGTATTTCTGTTGCCGCTATAACAGCAAATACTAAAAAAGAATAAAATTAATATGTAAGGGTCAGATGTCCCATAAAAACTAGTTACCGATTCATCGCTTTTTGTAAAACGTAAACATATTAATTTACTGTTATAATATTATATCTTGCTCGTCTATCGATTAAAGTTTTTTGCTAAAAATTACCAATCATAAAGTCATAATAATATATCAAAAAGTAGGTAGAGTTTAATAAGTAATGAAAATCTCTAGTAATTATAGCAATTATTATTGCAGTTTTTTTCTTTTTTTAATACAATTAATGATTAATTGTATTTAATGATTCGACTGCCGCGAAACATTTAAATAATGAAACGTGAATTAAGTATTTAAGGAGTCGTATAATTAATTAGTTCAATTAAGCAAAAGCCTTTGTAACTATTTGTTACTCTTAAGGCGAGTGTGATTACTTTTAATATTATTTTTATTTTTAATAAATTAATTAATAATGCTTATATTATTTTTTATAAAACGAAATTAGTACAAACTTATCAATAACAATTTTGACTAAAAATCACAATAACAATTGTTCTTATTATATGTTTTTTTTAATAAAATAAGCAAAATTATGAAGACTTTAATAATATTTGTATGTCAATTCTGTTATTATTAATTATTCATCTCATACGAAAAATAAAAATAAAAAACTCTAATAGAATAATAAAAGTCTGGAGATTATACTCCTAACGACCTGTACGCAAGTCTAATAGACAAGTCTAGTAGACAAGTACGCAAGCGCTATAAAGTGGGATGTCTTTCTATCACAAGGCTGGTTTTTGTTGTCCAGCTTAGAAAACAGGTAGGAAGACTACATATTCGAGACAGGTTGTTGTTAGAAATGTGCACTCCCAGATATAGTATCCTGGGTGCTTTTACGGTGAAGTAACAGATCGAGAGAAAACCTTGATTCATCTATTCATATTTGAGCTAGGATAAGGCCTTGTTTGTCAAACGCTCCATGCAAAAACTGGAACTTATTATAATAATAAATTAACCAATCAATTTTAGTTTCCACTTGGGTATAACTTCGCCTTAACTGTGAGGTCATTTAAAATTCTCTTAAGCGTCAAACCTACTTAATATTCGATACTTACTCAAGTGATTTATTAAGAATTTGAAGAGAATAATGATAAGATGATATAATTAATTTAATTTATTCACCCCTCAGTTCTGAAATTAATATCGTTAAAGGCTGCATAATATTTTACAAATTGGTATTCGAGACGTGTGGGGAGTCACTTGACCTCCGAAACATATACAAATTATTCTATTACCTTTTTTATATAGAACTGGCTGACCCAGTGAACTTTTTACTGCTTTTTTTCATACAAACCTTTTCCTGACAATAACGAACTCAAAAAAGTCCAAACCTATTTCGCTCAGTAGCAGTCGCTTAGAGTTTATATGCGTGCAAATATTTAATTGTAACAGCCACATCACTATATCGGACACAAATGCCATCTTAGGCAACCTTAAGTTTTTCATATAAACTGAACAAACTGATATATCAAGTTGCTCACCCCCGGAGACAAACCCAAGACCTCGCGCTTCAAAGTCCGACTCCGACTATTCTTTACCATAGAAGCAATTAATATTTAGTATTAATTTCCCATTTCTCTTTTACCCACTTAATATCCAAGATTATTAAAATATTTACGAATCAAACAACAACAAAAAAATCATTAATAATATAAAACCTCGATTCAGTGGAATAAGGAAGCGAACAAGCATACGGCTCTCCTGATGGTACGAGACACCCTGGCCTATAGACACCATAGTTGTTATTGGTGCGTCGCTGTCTTGTGACCGAGGTGTTAGATCGGAACACAATATTGTCATTATAGTGGTAGGAGTAGGTATGGAGGTGGATCCCTACCCGGGCAAGTTGCTGCATAGTAGTCTGCCACCAGTGGTCGTGCTGGCAGTGACATTGATAACCTATGCTTGCCTCTTACGAGCTGCCTGATAAAAAGTTTGGTCTATTATATACAGCAACATGGGGATAACGTAAATTCCACGTCGGTTGCCTTTTTTTGTAATGCTTAGAGGGAGCAAAAAAGCTGATGGATTTCCTGATTGTAAGAAACGCCGTCGCCTATAGAGACCAAAGGTAGTAATGGTGCGTTGCCAACCTGGGGCTAGATTATCAGTCTTGTGCGTAAGTAACAGAAATATAGCTATCACGTTCAAGTAATACGGCCTGGTGACAGACAGACGGACAACGGAGTCTTAGTAAAATTCCGATTTGAACCTCTGAGTACGGAACCCTTAACATCAACCCTTTCTCCTTTCTCAGTAGTTTTCATTCTTGAGTTATAAATGTTTTGTAAAACAAACGTTTAATATCCATTTATTGCTGGTACTTAATTTTAATTTACACCAATAAACATGTAAATTGCGCTCTGAATTTTGTAATATCAATGAAATAAATATTGTTAGTTACTAAAGTTTTAGTCTTCATCGTAGACGATTTTATGTCGTACAGACTTTTAATAATAATAAGTATTTAGAACTAGCTGTGGCCGCAACTTCATCCGCATTTTTATTTAATTATTTATATACCTCACGCGGGGCTGCGTTGTGTTCAACTAACTCGTTTCCAGCCTAACCTGAACCCCATTTAATATAAATACGATATGATACCAAAGTTCTTTTTCAATTGGTTCATATTACCGGGCCCTTGTCCTCTGTGTAGAATAGACCATCTGCCTACCTACCAGGCACCTCGTAAGCATAGGTTAACAAGGTCATTGCCAACAAGACCACTGCTGGTAAAGTGCTATTCAATAACTCACCTAGATAGGGATCAACCGTCTTACCCAGTTCTACCGCCATAATGACATTGTCGTGTTCCGATACGGAGAGAAGGGTAGTCGGTAGACTTGCACATGAAGCCTAACACCACAGGCATAGGACAGTGACGCACTTTCAACATCTATGGTCTCTATAGCCCACAGTTGTCTCTTACTATCAGGAGACCCGTGTGTTTAAAACTTTTTTGGATGGAATTTCGCCATATTTTCATCCTAAAAGACATTATTTTTCGTAAGGATCCTAAACTACCACCACTTTACTTTCATGCAATAATTTTACACTGTTTTCTACTAAAAAAATATTTAAAAAGATTCAGCTTAACCCCCTCCACTCCTTGAATACTTCACGTAGCTAATGGCCTCCCCCTAAGTTAATTTACTGATGATTACACTGCAGATCAGGTCAATGGCTATTTACATCAATTATTAGTATTTTAATCAGAAAATCCTCCAGTACGTTTGCGAACTTTTATATTTGAAATGATGAGTGATTTTAATATGATTAAACCTTTAAAATTTGTTTGTAATTGATAAACTCGAAAATATCTATCTACATGACTGAACATTCAATCGAATAACCGGCCAAGTGCGAGTCGGACTCGCTCACGAAAGGTTCCGTATTATATCCATTATCGATAAGAAATAGCAAAAGGTATCAATTAAACAAACAATATCATATATATCGTTTGCTTTGAAGTGAATATAACTTGATATTTTAAGAATATATCAAGCGTCTACTCCTTGTCGATACTGAGATATAAATATAGATATCGACATCTATTGGTAGGGTCGGGTCGTTCGTTGTATAAGAGCCCCTTTAGATATTAACTTCAATCTATATTTTAGTCATTTGTTGTTATAGTGGCAAAAGAAATACATAATCTGTAAAAATGTCTACAGCATGGTGACAGATTGACGGATAGGAGAGTTTTAATAATAGGGTCTAGTTTTTACTTCCCGGTGTACGGAACTCTAAAAAAATATTCAGATTGTTAAAAATTTCGTCTTTCATTATAACACTTCAAAAGGTAAAAGTTTTGCGAGCTTGTATTTCTAAATACACCTTTTCCTCGGAAATCGTAATAATCTCGAGCCCTGCGACTTCTAATTAAAACGACTTTTACTTCCTGTAATTAAAACAATTGGATTGATCCGAATCGAATTCTGTTCAATATTGAAATCGGTTGAAACATTGCAGAAAATTTTAAACTTTTAATTAAAATTGTACCGATAACATTTCCTTGTTTATAAGATTCTGTAAAACAAAATTAAACATACGTTTGAACTCAGAATGCCAAATATACTTACTCAATTAATATTGTTTGGATAATTGATATGATACTAGCTAATTTATCTGACATTATATACATCCACAATCACACATGTCTTTACGCATGTTCCCTTATATCAAATATCTTCAAGTTTATATATTTTTATAAGACAGCGAACCGCGGCCTATAGAGAACATAGATATTGTTGGTGAGCGTGTCTTTTGGCCTGAATTATAATATTGTGAAGTACAGGAATTTTATGTATCGCCTAAAAGTTACCCTCTTTTTATTGAAGTTGATTAAAAAGCCTTGTGAGTATCCCTTCAGCAGCTTATACGTAAAAGCGCGTGAAAAAAAATCTTAGAATTAATACTATCTGTATATTCCGTGAAACCGTAATAATTTGTGATTTGTTTGACGGTCTCATTGATCGAAGGGTACTACTTGCTTAGCGCCACCGATTTACTGCGAGGCTCAAGTTCGATTCCCTACGGGCACAGACATGTAAATTTATGTATTAATATCGTCGACTAACACACAGACAGAATAAAGTAAAAATTTAAGGTTGTATGTATTTTTGTATGTCGTATCATAAAAAATTAAAAAAAATTGTGTAAAAAAATTAGGGTTTGGCCACCCTTAACATTTTTGGGTATGAAAAATAGATGTCGGCCGATTCTCAAACCTACTGAATATGCTCACAAAATTTCATTAGAATCGGTCGAGCCGTTTCGGAGGAGTTCAAATACACACCCCGTGACACGATAATTGTATATATTAGATCTATCCATATTCGTATTTATTTTGTATCATTGAATTATGTTCATCAAAGCCTAAATTAGTTCAGCTAAAAGGTAACACGGCATGCATCGACTGTTAGGCGGTACGAAGTTCACCGGGTCAGCTAGTTAATATTAATAATTATTAATTATTATATTAATCTTGTCACTTATTTTTATTTTTTTTTTTTGATACGGACTAACTTGTTGCTAACCGAGTGGTTCTTACAACTTCACCGGACTTTAGTGTCACTTATAAGAACTTAACAAAGAATTGTTATTGTAATGAATTGTTTTATATTGCCATTTCTGTTAAATTAATTTGTTGACATTTTCTAATTGATATTTATTATTTAAATTGACATTTGTTGTTATTTCTATTATAGTTTAATTATATAATAGAATAAATTAATGTTCAAAAAGATATTTAAAGTGGTCCTATTTTGAATAAAAATATTGACTATTGACCTATAAGATTTGTTTACTATGCGACAAAAACATTAGTAGATGACATAACGTGGCTTGAGGTTGGGTTTGTGCCCAATATGGCGGCGGACTCGCCACCTGACACATCATGGAACCTAATATCGTGGGTAATCTGCCAACTGTTTCAGAGATATGGGCGTGACGATATTTTTTATGAAAGAAAATTTGCTTAAATACATGCAATTTACTTTGTATTTTAATTTATCTTACATTATTACTCGCTGAGTTAAATCGTTTATTATCTAAAACAGGGTAATATTAGAATATAATAATAAATAAAATAAGTAAAACGCCTTACTTAGGTGTCAAATAATGATAATATTCTTAAAGACAAACAAACAAATAATAATACTTTTAATTAATTATATTAAGTATAGATAATGTTATATATACCTCTGTCCACCCTTTTAAGGATATAGACGTGACTATATTATTTTTAGTGTCGAGTAGGTGACCTTTTTTCAAGTTTTTTTTTGTACTCAAGAGTATGAAACGTATAATAAAACTGTGGAAGAATGAATTCTACACATTGAATATATTTAAAAAATAGGTTGAAGTGATTAAATATAGACAGTAAAATACATTTTTTTTTGTATATTCCAGTAGATGTATTAACCCTCGATTAATCAAAGCGCTAAAGTGGCAAGCCTATCGCCACTTCGGGCACATTCCAATCCCGGGCAATGTAATGCTTACTCAGAATGATCTGAAAAAGATTTAAGAACATTTGCTCGACCTAGGAATTGGACCTGGGACCCACCGCAACTAACGATCTTAACAGGTGACAGCCGAGGCGATTTCTTTTAGAATTTTTGTTTTTCGATCCGTCCGTTTGTCTGTCTGCATCGCGGCAGAAACTACTGAAATTAGGCTAGCAGATAGTGTTCCAAGGCAGCCTGTCTGAGCTAGTTTAAACTTGACTATAATTCGTGAACGCATGACTTTATTCATAATTTTTCGTTAGAAAGACCATAGTTTACAAGCTGCTAGATTTTTTTATGCTATAGAAATACTAACTCTTGCAAGTGGTTTTGAATGTGACATGACATAGATTGTATCGTGATAAAGAAATAACTACGAGATTATAGACCAAGCGGATGGAGTCGCGGGCAAAAGCCTAGTCTCCAATATACAGACACAGCCGTCAAAAGATTTTAAATATATGGACGTATTCCCTTAAATAATAAGCTTCTGTATAGGAAGTAAAATATAATTAATATAATCAAAACGTCTTTGAACTCGGAAATAGGGAAATAGGTTTATATTTACTTGAGGGTGTATACTTTGTGATCGAAAAACGTTTTTCTTAATTAAATTATTTGTAATTATAAAAGAACATTGGAGCCTCGGCGGCTTAGTTGTACGAGCTTCGGATTTCCATTGCATTAGTTCAGGTTTGAGTTACAATATGAACCAACGCGATTTTTTTACTTTAGTACATTTTCACTATGTGTTCTTACGGTTAAGGAAAACATCGTGAGGAAACCTGGGATTTATGCCCGATATGTCATATCATGGGACTTAATGTCGTCGGCTAATCGTGAGTGCATATGTACCACTGCCTAGTCTTTCAGAGATACGTTCATATCTCACAATATTTTATTTTATAAAAGAAAATTAATTTAAAGACAAACTATTTACTTTGTATTATAATAATTCTTACTTTTCAATACGTAATTACATAGTGTAACATTATAACTCACTGAATTTAATTGTTTATGATTTCAAATAGAGTAACTTAAGAATACTATTATTACTTGACACCTTTAGGTATCAAATAATGATAATATTTTGAAAAACAAACAAATATTAAAAATTTTAATTAATGATTAAGTATGGATATCTTTTCCGAGGTTTTATAGTCATTTTGAACCTATTAATTTTACTATAGTTTTAGTTAATCAAACATTATACCTATTATATATTATTTTTTAGAAAATAATGACACATTATTATCATCAAATTTTGAGTAATAAATATAAGTCATTACTTTGTTTATGGGTATGTTAATAAAAATTTTGCACACTATGATGTGGTACCCTTATTAGTCGCAAAGGTCAGATTTTAGTCGCTTTGCATAAAAACTGGCGTCCAGATATCATCTGATGTTATAATACCAGATAAGTCTAATACGAAGACGAAGAAGAAAAATGTGGTGGAATATGTCGAAAAATTCTAACATCTTAGCTCAATATTCTTCAAATAAATTGATATTATGATTATAAAATATTGCTTTTGTAATATTAGTAAGAATATTGAATTTAGTATAAATATACAAATGATTTTTAAAACCATTATATAAGCTTAATATCTAAAGCTCTAGAAATTTATAGAGCTTATTAACGATTCAATTTGTATGTAGAGCACGTCTTTAATAACGACTTCAGGAAGATTTACAGTCTCTATATAAATTAACATTATCCGTACTAATATTAAAAATGCGAAAGTAACTCTGTCTGTCTGTTCACGCCTAAACTACTAAACCGATTTCGATGAAATTTAGTACAGATATCGAGTTGACCTTGGGGAAGGACATAGGCTACTTTTTAACCGACTACGTTAAAAGAGGGTATGTTGTTACGCAATAAGTATTATAAGTCGGAAAAAAACCCTTTGAAAGTTGTCCGTGTTATTAAAAATAATTCACGCGGGCGAAGTCGCGGGCGGAAAGCTAGTTTAT
>DVZL01002689.1:0-15059 GCA_018236625.1 Lasaia peninsularis
AGTTAGAAGTTTTCATCTGATCTATACCCTGGAGTGTAAAGGTCGTAGCTCACTTACACGTCCCTACTACGCCTCGCCTAAAAAAATATAATTCAAATATGGGCTTTAAGGCATGACCTTGCGATATAGTTTATAATGGCGACATAATTTAGCCGCCTGATCGGCGTCACGCAGCAGACGTCTTAAATCCCATATTGGAATGATATTTTTTTAGGCGAGGCGTAGCAGGGACATGTAAGTAAGCTACGACCTTAATTGTCTAGAGTCGTGTATTGACCTTTTTTTCGATTTTTGAAAACTCATACGATGTTTTTGATTTCAAGTATGGTGTTAAGTTTATACAAGTACGAGTAGTATGGTCATTTCAGTTACCACCATTTTCCATGTCCTTAACCTACTCTTGTCGTGTTCCGGTTTTGAGGATTCAAGTAAACTTACAAACACAAGCTGCTTACCACCCCAGCTCCAAGTTGGCAATGTATCATTACCACCTAAAACTGACGTATATTTCTTACTTTCATGAAATCTATCTACTTGTTTGCCTTACAATAACATAAAAAATTGGACTTTCTAGACTGATACATGCCTGTGACGAGCACTAATTTTGCGGCAGAAGAAGGTTCTTGGTGGCACCAGTTTGAGTCAGTCACTAAACGAATCGTCGCTCATCTTCTATTAAACTGGGTAAAAAAGCAGTCTAAACTGTTTATTAGGAAAGCAGTTGGTCTAAATTCTTTTGAGCAGTTCTATACATACTGTGGGGTC
Organism: Lasaia peninsularis; assembly: GCA_018236625.1. Taxonomy (NCBI): domain Eukaryota; kingdom Metazoa; phylum Arthropoda; class Insecta; order Lepidoptera; family Riodinidae; genus Lasaia; species Lasaia peninsularis. The sequence goes on from DVZL01002689.1 coordinate 766, forward strand.
ACTCCCTCTTTGTCCGTTTTCCAGTCTCGTTAAAACTTATGGTACATACATATCTTCACGCCAGGTCCCTTGCGGTAGGGAGAGAGTACAAAGTACCAAGTGACACGATCCCTGCACCCTAGCCTAGCTTCCTCCACGTTCATTAATCTCTTCATGCAAACTGGCTGGTTTCGGAGACTTGACACTACCCTCGAATAATACCCGAGCTATGTGGTCGTGGAATGTCAACCGAGGTCTCCCCGGGTACCTACATGCATCCACTTTCGAAATGTGTATCTGTTTTTTCAATCTTTCATCTTTCTTTCTACATGACCGAATCGTCGGAGCCCATGCTCTTTCTCATTTTTGCACCGACACTTTCTTTCAATCCTTATTATTCATTCAAACTTAATGGTTATTTTCCAATAGATGTCATTACACAGCCTCGAGACGTGACGTGGAAAGTAGCTGCCGAGTGAAAGCATTGTGTGCGCTTGATGCAACGAGAGCCGCGAACTGTGTCGAGGACGCTCCGCCGCCATGATCAATTTCTAATGAATGGAGCTGATAGCGGCTGCTGCGACATTGTCTCGTGGTTTGCTGATAGTTTGCCATTATTGTGCGTCATAGCATAGGAGGCGCTACCTTCAAATCACAAGTCAATATTCCACGTAGCCGGCTTCGTCTAATGACGTCTTGTAGTATTTCAATACTTCTTTCTATCTCCGCCAAACTGCCATTTTTTTGTACGTCAAATAAGGTACTATATTTACGTTGAAACATACTTGATTACTATAGTAGTTTTTAGATATTAATATATTGGTCCAGGGGTAGACTAAACTGTCCTTATTCATACCATCCTTACAATCACCGACCAACCGCGAGATTCGGTTCGGGGACATCATAAGACATTGAGACATTTAAATAGATAAATTCAAATAAAAATAGTCTTTATGTATACTATACATCTGAAAATTTATTTAATGTCTTGAATTTTAATTATTATGAGTAGTAGTCGCCTCTTTAGCGTAGGCCTCTCCTAAACTTTTCCTTTTGACTCGTTCTTGTGCCTCACGCATCCATAAGTCCAACTCTCTGATGAATGAAATCATTTCATCTTTTGTTTGGTTGTTCTCTTCTCCTTTCCCTACCTCTTGGTATCCATTCTGTTAAGCGTTTGGCCCCTATGGTGTTAATATCCTACATATGTGTAGGATGAATAAGACCAGATGGGCCAAACGCCAAATTCTGCCCAATACCGCTTGAGCAATCATGCTCTTTTTCTCGCGTCTATTTTTATAGTTTTTATACTGATGTGGGTATTGCTGAGCTATTTAAATAGACACCAGAACAAATTTAATAAACATCCAGACCCGGAAGTACAGACATATATATTATGTATATGTTGCACGTATATGTTATGTATATGTTGGCCAGTGGAATTAGGCGTGTACACTAACCCCTCTAACAACGAGGATGTCAACCGTTTGTACTACCTTTGTTGATAGACGATGTGTATTTCTTATAATAGTAAGATTCGTCTGCTTGTGTACAGTTCCAATCACATACAAAAATAGTGAAAATAAATAAATAGCCATACATACTACAGTTGTTGCACACTATACTTAGCGTGAAATGTTCCTCAATTAGAATTTATTCTCAAGATTCGCGACTCATGATGTGTGAGTCGTCGGAGAGCCGGCTGGGCGGTATGTTATCCGACCGTGACCTCGCTCAGTCTGTACGTAAAGGTCGAGATGTTTTTCTCCTTTTACATAACTCGGATTACGCGCACCCTTTATTACTCCTCAGATTTCGTTTCGTGTCTGGTTTGTCTAAACTCTATGGGGATTACTTATTTATTTATAATTTAAATTAGAATAGATTTCCCTCTGAATCATCTGCGTATTATATCATTAATAATCCGCTTCCCTGGCTAGTTCGCAAGAGGCGAGCATATAGCCTTAAGTAGGTCATTACCTACCAAAAAGCCCTTTGTTCGGGCTGTGCGAAAACTTGCCTGGCCTGTGAATCTTCCGTTTATCTATTCCTGCCGCCATGCAGGTTCTAATCGGGGTATTGAGTTCCGGGCTGTGGGAACTGAACTTTTCTCGTAACTACTATATTCGAATCGCGTACAAATAGGTCTAGTAATGTTCACAATTATTACTGCGCCCACTTTAGCATATAATATTCTGGGTAACTCTGATGGTTGTTATACATTAATATACTCTCATATCGAACAGACAGTCTGATTATAAATGCTGTGGGTATATCGGAATCGGCGGTAGTCACGGCCAAGGACACGAGCTGGCGCTTGATTAATTGCCTGTTCCAATTTAGTCTCAGAGACGCGGAAGTTGCTTTCGTCTGGATAATACGTCTTGGGTGATTGCCGATTCTAATAAAACCGACCAAATGTAAGTTTTTAACTGTTACTGTTTGAGGCAGTCAAACAGACAGATGAGTCTTAGTAATAGGGTTCCGCTTTTAACTTTTTAATACGTAACCTAAAAAAAGTGTTTTTACTCGCTATAATAATAAGTAAAGCAAGCAAATTATGTCGTTAAATTGTGAATGCTAGTCAAGTAATATAAATACAGAGAAATATAAATAGATAGCAGCGTAGGTACATTTCATAAATATCCAGAAATAGCCATCTATTTTAGATGTACCAATGCTCGTTACTTTCAGAAATCGGAAGAAGTAGTATAATCGAATAAATATAATAAAGTCTGAAATAAGTACCATCACGCCCAAATCAACGAAAAAATATGCAGAGATACAAACATGTATATGACTTGTTAAATTTAATAAATATCTAGAACTAGTCATATATTTTTAGTTGTACTAATTCTCGTTCCTTTCAGGAATCGAAGTAGTAGACGGTTCAAGTGTAATTGAACAAGTGTAATTAAAATCTAAAATAAATAAATATCGTCACACCTCATATACCGGAATAAATAAGGCGGAGATACAAACGTATGTATACACGATTAACGACGATATTTGGTCTAGAAACACATGTACTTTTTCACATATCACTTATAATTGAAAATTATCTTTTAAATAGACGACGAATTCGCGTTTTACAGCATTATCAACAAAGGGTTAAATCTTAAGTTTCTCATTCAAAATATGAATATGTGGAAGTTTCACCAAGCGCCAACGATGAATAATATTAGAAGATATTAGGCCCCCATGATGAGACCGGTAGAGAGTCCGTCGCTGTATAGGACACAGTCCTATTCCACCCAATTATTTGTGTTTTTCAAATGAACTAAAACTTACTAGATTTTACGACAAGTTGCCTGTCTCGGTCTAGCTTATTCCGGATTCCAGGCAATTTACGTTGTACTAGGTATATTGAATTTTACGATAAACTCCCTGAAGAATGTCGAATTTCAGTTCCCGAAATGCCGATTGCTTGATGCGCTGCGCTAGTATGCCTAATTAACTTTTAAAATTGGTAGATATTTTATCGTTATCGAACAAAAGAATTTTTTTTTTGGTGGTAATCTGTACCGCATTCTAATACAAAAATGGTAATAGTAAAAAAAACACGTTTGTTCCAGGGTTACGAACGCGGTGGTTCTCCGCAACCTCCCCCAGGCGCCCCCAGTCCAGGGTCAGCGCAGAACGCCCCGGGCGGACATTCCCCAACGCAAGACTCGCAGCACCCGCCGCATATGCCGCCGGGCAGCCAGCCACCGCCACACCAGGTAGGTCCTTAATACCATGTCTACTATAGTTGCCAGGCTTGAGCGATAGTTTAGTGATGACCTTTTGGATGTTATGTAAAAAGTCACTTATATGCTATTAATATTTTTTGAATTACCGGTTTTACTCGCAAGGGAGTATCTTCAAACCTTACACCCCCGTATTACAAATGCTGTAAAATGTAATGAATGCCGTAAATACACATTCATTACATTTTACAGCATCATGAGGGCTAACACTTAAGTTACTATTTTTGTTCTGCTCTTTTTTATTTTAAGTATTTTGTATCTACCTATGTGGTTTTTTCTTTCATTAAAAATATACAGCTCTTATATAGCCATAATATCTTATGCTAGGCGTACAGAACGGGAGAAGCATACGTACGGCGAACAATTTTTCTTTCTCTTGAATACGTAATACGACGCGACGGAGACAGAAAAAATCGCAGTACGAGTCTCGAATGGTTGAACACACGATAATGCATTTTTCATGATAACGCCAACATTGTAACAACGTAGCACAGAATGGATTTGACTTTAAAACGCACTTGAAAAAACGTACCTTTCCAGGGAAGTCTTTAAAACTTAATTACAGTCTAGTTTCTATATAGCTTAGTATGATAAATAAATGAATATTGTCCTGCTCTAAAGGGTTGGCAGAGGTACAAATGCATCCACGATTACCCTACGATATTAGGTCGCATTATGAGGCAATGTGTTCAATTCCCTGGTTTCCGTGACCGTAAGAGCACTCAGAAAATGTATGTAAGTTACAAAAACTCATTGGTACATGGCGTTTTACTCATTCATTTGCATTAAAATATTAAATAAAAAATAGTTTAAATTTATTAAATGATTTAAAGGATACTTGATCCCTCTCATTGGTACATAACGGTGTTCGAACCTGGACTAACGAAAACGGTAGTCCTAAGTGCGTACCACTAGGCCGCCGAGGCTCTAAGTATTAATATTCCATTCCATATTTCCAAGTATTCCTATTGACCTCTGTATTTCCAAAATTTTGTATGCAAATAAAAATATACAGGTGTATGTTATAATAGTTTATAGGTATAATATGTTGTTTTAATCACAAGGCTATGTTACTTCAACTTAAGAACATGTTACTATATACAAACTCTGACTACCACTTATGACTGACTGATTGACTGATCCTGAATTGTTCTCCCAGAAGGAGTACGTTTACCCCCGACATGGTGGTACCGTGATGGTCTGAGGACGGTCTCAGGACATCCAGAAAAATCCGAAACCTTGAAAAAGTGGACCTGGTAAAAAGTCGATCGACGGCCCGCCGAAACCGTGACACCTAGCGAGACCGTTTAAGCGGACTTTTTCTCTATGATCGTGACAGTTAACAAAGTCACCGAAAAAAATCCAAAATGGCGGAAACAAGATGGCCGCCATACAAATTTGAATCGCCTATATTTCCTAAACGGTTAGATTAGTACCTAGAGGTTAGAGAGGTAATACGGATTCGCTTCCATAGTAAATTTGATGAGGCCCAAAGGGGCTTTTTAACTTTGATATTTTTTTTCATGATGGCAGCCATTTTTTTTTTCTTTTTTTTTGGCGGGTCAAGGCGTGTTTGGTGTCTATTAGGGGGAAATCGGGGTCGCTGATTACGAATTTGACATCCGTTTTGAAATCCAAGATGGCGACGCAAAACGCAACACCCAAAATCTAGTGTTCCAAAAAGAGCGTGGCTACCGGGTCCAAACGCGTGCTGCGAAGCAGCTCGCGCAATGCCCAAAATCTAGTTTTACATATAAAATTGCAATCAGCTGATTAACCTCTATAATACATTATAACTATCCATCCAGGGCGTTAGGTGGATCTCCATTTGTTGTACCTAATTCATTTTACTAAATTATTTCATCTATTTCAACATACTACAGTATCTTCAGAGTTATATAATTACTAGCTGTCCGCCCGCGGCTTCGCCCGCGTGAATTATTTTAATAATACAGACAACTATCAAAGGGCAGATATTTTTCCGACTTATAATACTAATCGCGTAAAAAGATACCCTCTTTTTAATTTAGTCGGTTAAAAAGTAGCCTAAGTCCTTCCTCAAGGTCTACTCTATCTCTGTACAAAATTTCATCAAAATCGGTTCAGTGGTTTAGGCGTGAAAGCGTAACAGACAGACTGACAGACAGAGTTACTTTCGCATTTATAATATTAGTACGGATGTCACAAGGACTACAACTCGTGTAATGACATTGTGAAATAAAATATTTTGTGCTTCCAATAATAACTTTATGGATTTACCTTTTTTGTTATTTTTTGTGCCATGATGAATAATGATGTATAAATAATGAACGCGGACAGAACTGTATAAAATATCGTTTTTATATAGCTCTGTCCCCGTCCGCGGGCAATTTTAGTAATTAAATAATAAGCATTTGCTCATTTAATAATTATCCCCCTAAGAATTAATCTGTTGGTGGAACAATTTCCCCGGATAAAGAACGCGGTGACAAAAGCCCCGGGCTCACACTGGGGGATAATTAATTAGCTCTTTGAGTCCCCCTACTTTATTTTGCGAATGGCAACATTTATTAATGTATAGTGATAATTACATTAATTCTGGGAACGCACAGATTATAACATTAATGGCTTCATTTGACGTACAGATAAGAGGCTTTTGTTGGGAAACACATAGGTGGTTGGGTAATTAAATATTTGGTTTCATAACAATCGGCTTTTGTGGTTGTATAAAATACCCCAGGATTCTCTCGTCCCAGATCCTTTGATGGAATTGGAACGCAGGTTTTGCTTGGGATTAACTGATCCTCTTTCAATCTCTTTTATTGTATATGTAAGAAAAACCCACCGAAAAGATATTTGTCAGTGATTGGTCACTTTCCGATCCGGTGGTAAATTTGAGAATTATGTATTTAGACGCCTCACGCTGAAAAGTCTATGTGAAATAAAATATTTGCTATTCTATTCTTAAAGAATAAACTGCGTAGTGTTTACATGTCTTCAAAATAGAACACGACAATGGCCAGCATTAGCTTTATGACGTCAATTCAAGCAAGGTATTGCAGAATCTACCATCGAGTCTTGGTTTTGTGAATTTAATTATCAATCTCCTCTTTAATCTCCAGTTTAAGACTCAAAATTAAGTGAACTACATTTATTACGACGACGGCGACAATCAACGATTCGAAGCCTCTGATAGGAGCCAGTATTTTACTGCCATCAAAAGAAGATTCTCAATTCGTCTGTAAGGTTTGTTTGGTATGTATATTGTGCGATGAAACCGTCATTTCCAAATGGATTTTAATTATTTTTATTTTGTAAGATAGGTCATACTTCAGAGGTTGCTCCATATAAATTGTATAGCAATTGGATTAGCAATTTGAGAAATCATTCACCTACACGACATGGTACAGACCGACCCTCTACCGACTTCACTCGAAGTCGGTTTCTTGCAGTTTCACTGCATTTATAATCTGTGTCTACCTGTATTTTATTGGATACATTTGGGTGAAAGTGCACAGGAGCTTCATAGCTTGATCCCACCGGCCCTTTTTCATCACCGTAATACTAGACGAACGGAAACGTACCATCGGTACTTGGAAGACATTCCTCGAATTAGAACAATCATTTCTCCTCATCTTTCATCATTCGCACCGCTAAAGATTGAAAGCTCACCGCTTCCTGATTGAAAGATTGAAAGCTTAAAGAAACTAAGTTGTATTTCACCGCTTCCGGAGAAATACAACTTAGTTTCTTTAAGCTTGGTACACTAACTTCTTTGACTCCAGCATCACTTTCCATCAAGTGAGCTGCGGGTCATTGTATTTATCTTTAATATTTAAAAAAAACCGGCGAAGTTCGGCGGTATGTGAAAGTAAAAATGTTTTTTTAAGTTCAAGTTATTTTTCTTTCCATCAGAACACTCTCCTGACAATAATCGACACATTAAAAGAATAAATGAAATGGTTCCATCGGCTTAAGCATGATCAAAGGAAAATTATGTCACCGTCATGCCCATATCCCCGGATGCGTAGGTGGATGTACTTATGCACCCACGGTTAGCCTACAATATTAAATCCCATCTTGCGACAGGCGGCAAGTCCGTTGGCATATCGGGATAAATCTAATATCAGGCAATGTTATGTAAATATGTATTCATTTTTGTATCTATAATAAAACTGTAGAAGAGTCACTTCTATACGTTGAAGTTATTAATGGGTCTAAGGAGAGCAGAATATTATGTTTAGCATTATTAGAATTTTGGGATTAATTAAATGTTTTGAGATGGATTAATGGCTACTTTTTATATTATTAACTGAAGGGGTTTCCGTGGAAGAGGGGATGAAGCAAAATTTAAATGTTGCTATATGTAATAACACGCAGTCCTGTTTTATTTATTATTTTTGGATAGATACTCCACAGACTGTCCCGTTATTTTTTCCAACTCTTCATTTTAGTAGTTCAAAAATTTATCATTACAACACTTACTATGATCATGATCCAACTGACTACCATAACTGAAAACTCGGAATCTTTGAATATATAGAATCAACTGTTTTTTTAATTTGACCTTAGGGTAGATTTACCTGCAAACCGTATTTGTTTAAACATGGCAAAAGTCGCAGGCACAACCAGTATATAAATACAGTTAACAGGGAAAAAAAAGTGCATTTAAAAAGTATTTAAGCTAACTTTAAACATGTACGAATGAAAACAACGGTAAATTTAATGTATGTAACTGGCAACTCGCGTCCCGCACCAGCACAATGGGCGCTGGAAAAATAAAAATAAAAACGCTGTCCACTAAAATAGGATGGTAATACTTTTAGGAGACAGGTCTAAAGCGAGCGCGAACGTCAACAAAATAAAAGAAATGGGAGTTTAGCTTTCAACTCTATTTTTCTCCTTTCCTTTTCTCTCATTTTTTGCATGTCTAACATTTTTAACTCATTTTTAAAGAAATGCAACAATGCTGATTTTTATAAATTGATCTTGTATGTTTGTATATAAAGACCTAACTTTACTAGCTGGTCCAAAGTCACGGTGTTAGTGATGCCCGTTTTTCGTCTAACAGGGCTTCTCGAAAACCAAAGTCTAGATTCCGTCTTGATATATTTTGAGAGGGTCCGTTTGTAATGCCAAAACAGAGGTAGCATAGGATTGTTTTTTTCTATATTATTGATACTAAAAAATTTCACATACATAATAAACTATTAAGCATTATTTACATATTTTTACATTTGAAAATTACGTTTAAATTTATTATATTATATTCCAAGCCTCCGCTCGCCTATTACGAGCTACCGGATAGGTAGGCAGGTTAACTTTTCTACTAAGGACCCTGGTCCATCACGGGGAAGCAAGGGGTTGAAGGGAGATTGAATAGTCATTTTTTGAGAAAGGTTGTCAAAATAGGTAAGGCTGTGAATCCCAACCCGGACAAGTTGCTACACATATCACTATACCACCAATACCAGTAGCAAGTTGCAGGTTTATACATCATATTTTAATGTTGAAAAATATTTTGAAAATGCCGCGAATATATCCACCACAATACGGACCTAAATTGAATACTTCTCTTGGTAAAATATTCATTGTTTGGTATGTGTGCCGACATGGAACGCGAAATTAAAAATACAATACAGATTTTGTTTAGCATTTTGTTACGGGCAAGATGGTTAGCCGAATGGATGTGATATATGTAGTATTTATATACGAACAAGATGCTTAGACGAATAGATGTAGTATATTATGTAGTATTTATATACGAAAAAGATACTTAGACGAATGGATGTGGTATAAATATTATCGATGATGGTAAGTAATAACGTAAGTTTTCTTTTTTGTAAAATAATTATTAGTGAATAAGCATAAATTATCGGTTTTTTATATATTTAAAAATTAGAATATATGTAGGATGCAAAAAAAACTTAATAAAAACTAGTTTATCAGTGTAATTTAAAATTAAAATTTTTTGAAACAATATTTCAGATACAATAAAAACATTCTAGAATAAACAATTATAATATTGGGTCTATCCATCTTTCTGAAACTTTAGTAAATTAACAAAACATTTCAAAATCCATTAATAAGTTCCACAGGCAGTTTTAAAGTAAAATATTATTTTGCGGGGTTAAAGGATTTCATTAATCATGATAATATATTTTAAGTGAATTTTAATTGAGTTAAATGGAAACAATATTGGAACTTAAGTAACTTGCGGAATTCGCCGAAATCGGTAAAGCGATAGGGCGATACACAATGTAACTTAATATATAAAACATGATTCTCCTGATGGTACGAGACTTTCGAGACCTTTAGACAGCATAGTCCATAGATGTTATAAGTGCGTTGCTGTCCTGTGGGCTGTTAGACCCTTTGTGCAAAATAGTACTAACTGATCGAGAACTTGTCTCTCTGTCTTTTTGCCACCATGTCATCTCATGAAACATGATAGCTGAACATTTGAGATTTTCGCAGATCATATATTTTTGTGGTCGCAGGAAAATATTTAAGGGGGCTCAAATACGAAAAATACGATTTATTCAATTTAAGACTATATATATGACGATCCAAATATGCATAGCGACATCTAGCCATTTGTTTACTTATCAGGTAGAAAGCGTCAGTTTGTCAATAAAACCATGATCTTATCGGGTATTAAAATTTTTCTGCTGCATTTCACACTACCACTTCACCACCACTCCACCACTATAAGTGCTCGTCTACAGAGGAGAGTTCGGCGTTTGAATTTAATTATTTTTAATATAATAGTAGCCCAAGTAAATTTCCATTATGTCAGCCTTCATGTACATACAAAATTGTGAAAATGTTGTTTTGGTATATGTACTGTGTGTATTTAATAAATAGCGGTTATTTTAATATTAATATAATATTACAACGCTAAATTTCAATTGTATATATGCAATGGAATTCCACCAAGTGTCAACACTGTAAGACGCATTATAAATACTAATTATCAACCTTTACAATGCTAATATAACCTAGAAATAATATCTTGTGGGTAGATTTTCATGTAAAATCCAGCTGCGAAATAACGACATTCAAGATTCCTGAAACTTTAGTCCAATATCTCGAGGCGATCATTAGTAGACTTATATAGGTTAGTTTAGTCTCTCTTCCATATACACCTTAATTTGATATAGAATACCTAGATTTTTTAAACAAACCGTAACTGACTGACAAAAATAATGATAATCCAACGAATATACTTTCCAACATCTAGAGTTTTTTTTATAATAAAATCAAGTTCTATATCAATGTGAATTAGTGAGACAAAATAATTGCTTTCAATTATTTTGCTTTCTTTATAATATTATTTTTTCTATTATAAATTGCTGAGAGTACAAAAGTTCATATTAAGATAAAGAGAAAAGATTTAAGTGTCTATCTGTTTTTTTTTTTGTATTAAATAGGCTCTGAAACCACAGGACCCATTTGAAAAATTCTTTTACCATTAGAAGCCGACATAATCCCTGATGAACTTAGGTTACTTTTACTAAGACAAATTGATTAATTCCTACGGGAAAATGGGTAATGGGAGAACGGGAAGTAAGCATTATATTATATCTATTACACATAACTTCTAAACGGCTGAACCGATTGGGTTGAAATTTTATATGGACGTTTCGACGGTTTCAAAATATAATTGGGCCCAGATAGCGCAGCTGTCATTATGTCAACTACGAACTAACTGAGTGAAACCGGGTCGGAGGCTAGTTGTTTTATATGAAGCGTGTATGTTAATTTAATTAAAAAAAAGATGTGCGCTTTATTTTCATAGTACAAATAAGTAAAACTGCAAAAAGAAGCCAACTTCTAATACTTTATGATATCTAAATAGATGAACATTTCTTGTTTTGATATATTTACTAAATGATATATTAATTTTATACGTAGCCACCATTGAGATCACAGTCACAAATATTTACAAAAAAAATATATTAAAAAATAGTAATAATAATATTTAAAGTAGAAAGATCCTCCTCCTTTTTTGAAGTTGATTAAAATACGGCCTTTTTCTTTCAGTCTTGCAGGCGCCTAATAACTACTAAGTAATCGATTTTTCCGACCTTAACTTTTTACCTTTAGTCGTATATATTACCGCTATGTTAAGTTTTTATAACGCAGTATCTGATGATCTCATAGCCTAGTGCTTATTTTTAGGGAAACTAGTTATTTAAATGTAAAAATTTCGTTCACGCCTAATACCACCGACTAATAGCAAGACTCTGGTTCGATTCCTGACGAGGGCAGACATAGATTCTTTGTACTTCCGACTCTAAGTATCTATTAACTTTATCCTGGTATCTAAGTATTTTCATGTATTAGTAATGTTGTCTAATAGCTTTTGCTTACTTTTTTATCAATTGTGGTTAGATCAATTTGAGTAATATGTCTAGGAATATTTTATATTATACAGTAAGTAGAGTTTCGCAACAAAAAATCCTAAAAACATTTTAATAAAAGAGTTTTACTGCTCTTAGTAGGATATCAGTCTACCATTTCATATTTTAAGGAAAAACACTTGTACTGTTTTAAATATTACTTTGGTTTAATTAGCTTATTACTCACTCTGTTAAATTTCATCAGGGCCAGAACTGAAGCTCTTAATTTTCTTTTCTATCTTTTAAATAAACTTTCTACTAAAAACTTTCTTACTTAATGATATTTAAAAAAAAATGTTTTCTTAATAAAACAGTTACTTACTTTTTTGATGATGATTATTGTCAACACAAAACTAGTTGAGTTTTGTATTTACAAGCTATTAACCAATTGCGATTCATGAAAATGTACGAGTATTTTTACTTGACAACTTGAATATGCGAAGTTTACTGAGCCCTGACGACGGCAAATACCAAATATCTTATACCATTTAAACTTATTATGATATCCTCAGGGCTAATACTAGATTATTTATGTTAAAACAACGTAAATTTTATTCTACTAGCAATAGCTCCTTGTCTTATAGCAATAGTCCATGTTATATTTAGGTGTGAATTTTAGGAGCAAGTTAAGATAAAATCTCGACCAATGGGCAATTTAAGAAGGTATAATATTAAAATTATTGTTTAAGCATTTATTCGTAACTCATCACATGATAATATTGACATATAATTATTTATTTACTTTAGATACCTATAGAAATATGTATATCTAACACTCGCATATTGAAGTTACTTAGACCTAGTGATCATGTAGCTCATACAAAATGTATCCCTTATTCACCGCTTTTAGAAGTTGATTTTGAAAAATCCTTCCTTATTGATAGCTAATTTAATGTTCTAAAAGGAATATAGGTGTGAAATTTGATAATTCTGGCCCTAAGACCTTGTCTTGAGCGTTAATTTTCACTGTCACATCACTTTGGCCTTTTATATATAAAGTAATCAAGATCTATTAACTATATTTTAGTAATAGATGCTAAGTTCTAAGTTCGAACTTAGTTATATTTTTTTAATCTTGAGGGCTATAATTAACCCATTGAATAGGTACAGGATTTATATATCTAAAAATAATGTATACCTTCTAATATAAAAAGTTTAGAGTATTAAATAAGGAGGCATTTAGTCGGACACGCGGGAGTACCCATATCAAACGTCTATTCACAATGAGTATTATACTTTGATTTACCGAGTTTATATTACCTCCTGGTCATATATACATGCAAATGTGTATATGTTTCTTTAAATGTTGTCATAATAATTCGAACACGGTAAAACTACATTTCAATTCCCAGGTCGGGAAACTATTTTAAATGTTTTTCAGATTTTTCAGAGGAAGCATTACATTACCCGGGATTGGAATGTGTCCAAAGTGGCGTTAGACTAGCCACCTATTACATCAGGGCCCTAATACCTTGGCTAATCGTGGGTGTTCTAGTATATCTACTGGACTTACGAGTCGTGGGTATACTAGCACACCTCTGTGTACCCCTTAGGGGATAATAGGCTTGAAGGTCCATTCTTTTTTCAAATGTAGTATTATGTCGTCTAAGTAAATAACTAATTGGTTTTTGTTCATGTATCAAAAAGTCCTGAACCAGTTTCTTTAAAATATAATATCCCTCCAATAATACCTATCTCAAATATGAATTATCTGATATAAACTTACGATATAAACTATGAACATTTTTTTGTGATATTGGAAGGCAAACAAGCAGACAGATTTCCTGATGTAAGAAATACACGTCACCTATAGACATCAAAGGTGGAAATCTGGTTTGGAGGGTACTGTAGCCGGTAAACTTACTCACGCAAGAGGCTTACCATCCCAGCCTTAGTTGGCAACGCACACTTTCCAACTTTGGTGTCTATAGGCGACGTATATTTCTTTCATTAGGAAATCCGTCTGCTTGTTTGGCTTCCAATATCATTAAAAAAAATTCTTTCCCGCATCTATAACCTTCTTTGGTCTCTCTCATGTTTCAAATTCCCAAGCTTAGGGCATTTTTTACGAGATTGTAAATTATTTTCATTATTTCTACGACTTGACAAGAAAATATTATTATCGCATACGAAATTCTATCTTACTGTTCATATTTTTCTCGGGTAATGAAAGCCTTAAAAA
>DVZL01002690.1:0-15059 GCA_018236625.1 Lasaia peninsularis
ATATTGGCAAAAATATTTATGTGGGTATATTTCTTCAGCATTAAAGATTACACGTTATTTTTTCGGCCATATCTAAACCACATGCATATTCCCTATTATAGTTTCACCCATCAACAATAATTACATTGCAGCTTCTCAAATTTTAAAAAGTATTGCTATTTTATCAATATAGACATCATCACTACAAATATTTAATAAATAATTAAAAACTAGAGTAACCTTAGTCAAATGAAAAAAAAAAATAGGCTGAATGAATATTAATAGATATAAAAGCAAGTATGCAATGCAAAATATAAAAAATGCAAACTTTTGGGCTTAAAATGTAAACGAAAAAGTTTGGACTTAAAAACAAAACTCATTTCATGAAAATAATTTGGATGTATTTAACTTTTATTATATGTATTAAAGGCAAACCAAAGGCTCGTCTTTTTTTTAAATCATAGAAGTATATCGCCATTAAAAATTATAGTTTTAAAATCTTTCATTATTCAATATTTCTAAGTCCATGTATATAAAAAAAAAAAACCTGATTGTGCATTTTCTATCAAATTAAAAATCAAGGCAAAAAAATATCGTTTACTAGCTGTCAAAAAAAAACAACTAAAAATCATTGCATCAAATAGGGAAAACACATGCTTGCTGTCCGAGCAACAATGCGATGTTGTCCGACTTATCGGTCAGGAAAAATGGAATGAGGAAATATACTGTTTCAATGTCTTAAAGTAATTGAAATGTTTTTTTATTATTTATTTGATAATTTTTATTTTCGGTTTCATTATTTTAGAAAAAATACAAATACTATTTTAATGTTTTACGCAGTTGAGTTTGTCTTTCCTAATAATATGCTTAGATTTGAGGTTCATTTGTGCCCTAACTTAGGAGTGGGGGATATTGCTGATATTAAATGAAGTTTTAGTTTTTACATTATTTATGAGTAATAAATAATTACTTGTTCTTGTTTATTGCTTAAATTTTGTTGCAATATTGTTTAAATTTATGATACTTAAATACTACTAAAATATGAAATACTTAATCAGACTGGTTTTTAGGATTTTGACACAATTCATAATACTAAAATTGCTAATGAACTTTTTTTACCTAATTTACTTAATGAGTATTTTTATATTACAATGGAAATTGTTAGGTCGAAGGGAGTGTGTGAGCGAGTATACCGTATGGGGCCCTACTTGGGCGGGCGGGCGTAGGGCGAGGCGCGGTAGGGCGCGCGGTGGGGCCCGCCGTGGGGGCGCCGCGTGCCCACCTCCCGCGCCGAGCCCTTGTACTCGGCCGGCTCATCCTTGTAGTAAGGTTCGTCCTCATAGAAACGCTCCTGACGTCTTTCATAGTAGAAGTCCGGTTCGGGAACTGCACGGGGTGGTGGGCCTCGTACCTGGGCAAAGGATTTATATACTTACACGGAAAGATATACTCATTACCACCTCGTTGAACGAATGGTTGTCTTTGTTTTGTTTATGTGACTTTTGAAAAATACGTTGTAATCTATATGCCTCCGCTACTTTGATCACGATATTTACGACATCCTTTTGGCAACAGTTTTTCTGTGACTCACGTCTTGAGAAGCAAAAAACACATACACTCCTCAAGTAGTAAAAACGTCAGAGATCACATGTTTGTTTAACACAATTACTTGTGATTTGAGGTTTTTGTTATTTTAAAACGCTTCTTTACAGAGCCTCCTTGATAAAATCCAATATACACAGTTTAAGTTGACCTGTATGTTGAAAGGTTCCTGTACATTTTAAGTTACACTAGATGCCCAATTTATATTGTGAGTTATTCATATCTGTGATTCCAGAACTACATAACTTACATGGTTTTCCCAAAACCCATTTCGAGAATTTGAAATATTTCATATTTAAGTATTTTTGCATTGCTTTTAAAAAAATCTTGATTATTTAGGCAGAAGTGCTATCGGCTTACTAGTTGTGAGGGCCTTGTTTTGATGCCTTTCTATGGGTAGGCTTTACAACTGAAAGTTTTGATAAGTCTGGAGAAGGGACTAATCTAGACTAATTTTAAAAGATTACTAGCTTTAAGATTAATTAATTAATAAGAAATAAGGTGTGGTCAATTCCTTAGCAGTGTTTCATTCATTTGGGAGATAATAAATCAACATCATAACAATGTTTACATTTTAAATTTCTACTGATTCGACTGGATTTAGAAACATGGAGTTATTAGAATTTCTAAAATTGTTTGATACTTACTGGTGGTTCAGGAACTGCATAAGGATCTTCATATCCGTAAGACGATTCCATGGCTGACCGAGCTCTATCTAAGATGCTGAAGACCTTGGATTTGCCAGGCATGGGGCGCGCCACGGGCGGGCCGCGGGGAGGCATCGGCCGGGGTGGCATCGGTGGCATTGGGCCTACAATGCGTTTGTGAAAGATCATTCAAAAATTATAAACTACAATAAATTACCCATTTTAAAAATATTAATTGTTAAATGGAGGAAATTAAATTTTTTAATGTAGACTCCACAAATGTCAGTTGGACCTTCTTGAGTCCTAATCGTCAGGTTGGCGATTACAACCTATAGTGTCTAGAGGGGTCATACATCCTACTAATATTAAATATAAATGCAAAAGTTTGTAAGTATGGATGAATGTTTGTTAAATTAAAAAAAAAACTATTCAATTTATTTTAATTTTTTGCTCTATCATCAATAGTTTTGAAGTGTATACAATGAAAACAATTCTTTACATCTTGGTTTACATCACTGAAGTTTTCTAGTCATAAATATAGCCTATGTTACTCAGGGATAATTTAGCTTTCTTATAGTGAAAAATATTTTGTAATTGGTTTAGTAGTTTTTGGGAGTTATTTGTTACAAAATAGAAAGTTTATACAGAAAATTCCTTTCTCTTTATAATATTGTTATAAATAAAAATAACACAATCAAAATTGCAGGTAACAACATTTAGTTTGTTGGCTAACAGAGGGTATTGGATATTTTAAATTAGAACACGGCAAGTGTGATTTTGAAATTGATAAGGTAGTGGTACCAACACAGCAATATTTCCTTTAAACTTAACAAAAGTTATCTACCATAAAACTTCATTTCTGGGTCTGTATGCTGCAGAATTATTTGTCTAAGTGCTTATTCTGGCTACATACCTCTCTCCATCATTTGTGAATGTCGCATGACATCAGAAGGATCTGGAATGAGATATTTCTTTACTTCGGCAAGTGCATATGCAATTCTCGCATGTGCTTCTGCTGGTGGTGCTAATGCGGAAATTTCCACATGCAGCTCATCAGACAAATGAGCATATTTAGGGTCCAGTGAGTTTCTCAATTCTTCTTCTTTTTGCCTACAAAAACAAAGAAGTTTATAATTAAAAAAACAAAACCTGACAACATCAAATTAATAGTATTACTCCATTCATTAATACCACACTTGCAAAGCTGCTGTAAATTAATTTACAGAATGTTCTTAAATTGTCATTGGCTTAATAAGATTAATTAAGATTCTTAGGATTTAGAGAATTTGTCAAATTTTCATTTATTTACCTGTCTCTCATTGACCCCCTGCCCAATACAGCCATTTTGCACATTGTCTCTTCTTGCAATTGTTTCATCGTATTACCCTTCGGACCAAGTAGTTTGCCAATGAAGTTCACCTAAAGCAAATTAATTAATTTTAAAATATATTTTAAGACCTCCTTATCTATCGTAATAAACTGATAGAAACATCTTACATAAATAAAAATAAGGTCATAAAATTCATATTTAACTTACGATTTAGTAGCTCTGAAAAACAAGACAATGAACAAGCACACAGGTCTTCAGATGGTAAGAGACAAATGTTGCTTATGGAAATCCTAACTGTTGAAGGTGTGTCACTGTCTGAGGGCAAGCTGTTAGGCATGTGCAAGTCTACCTACCCTCCGGACAACATAGAGAATTGTTTCTAAAATCTTTTCATGTTTTAGTTCCTTAATAGTCAATTGATTGTAAACCACAGATGCAATTTGGAAATTATTAGCCACTGTACTAAATTTTCTTCCAGTTAGTCTAATAGACAAGTTTCCACACACAGCTTCGCCCGTGTGAATTGACAAAGAGCAGATTTTTTTTCATATCATAATAATTAATAATGTAGTTGTTTAAAAAGTAGCCAATGTGTTAATGTAAATATTCATCCAAATCTATCTAGTAGTTTTTTTTTTCACTAAAGAGTAACTAACAAACATTCATCTATACTAACAAACTTTCGCATTTATTATATTAGTAGGATATTAGCTTTATTATTTATAAATATGTAAAATTTTCTTTCTGGAATTAAAAGTTTTACTTACTTTTGGATGCTCCTTCACAGGGACGAGCACCTTAACAACAACTTTTACTGGTTTCTCCTTATATACATCTAAATATTTGAAATCTTTAGGAGGAATTCTTCCAGATGCCTGTACTTTTGCAACCTCTGAAATAAAAATAATATTGGGTTATTGATAAAATCATTAATTACTTTGCTGAAACCCATATTTAAACAAAAAATATATATAATATTCTGGAAACTTGATATGTTAGATATTAAATTTGATGTTTATTTCTAAAGTTGTTTCAAAACATGATAATCTATAGATATTTTAAAAATGATAGAATTACAGCAGCAGTATGTATTTTTTTAAATAAAGTAAATGTTATCATTTATCTCGTGTTACGGTGATGAAAAGGGGCCGGCAGAATATACACTATATAGTTTAGAACCATATTTTAGATTTGACTAAAAAAAATAGAATTAAATCAATTCAGAATAATATAAGGAATTTGCTCAGAACGCTTATTTGAGTCTTTAAAACGCTGCTGTATGATGAAGATTTTTGTAGTGTGGGAGCAGGGAACAATAATAATTTTATGATAAAATTCATAACCATGGGTTATTTGGATCCTCTCGTTAACCAGAACGCAACACCGGGTCGAGGTTCGATCTCCCGGGAGATAGTCCCCAGTGTTGGCGTTGTAGAAAGTCCCCTCCGTATAAATAATAATAATCTGGGCTGAGCACTCTGCTCGCCCACAAAGTCCGGTGAAGTTGTAAGAACCACTCGGTTAGCAACAAGTTAGTCCGTAACAAAAAAAAAAAAAAAGATGTGACAGGAGGCGAGTCTATCGCCATATAGGGCACAAATTCTAACTCAGGCAACGTTATGTTTTTCAGGTAAACTGAAAAACTTATAAGAACAAGTTGTCGTACCCAGGAATCGAACCCCAGACCCAATGCGTCAATGTCGGAAACCGACTCAACCCGATCACGAAGGCGACCACAAAAGAAACCCAATTATTAAAATACCTCCAAATGAGAATTCTCGAAAACTACACGTCGGAAGTAGAAACTTGACCTGTTTTCAACGAACGTTGTTGAACGAGTCGTGATGACATTTTATTTTGGTTCTATGTTAGAACATTGTCTATTGGTTCGCTTTTCAGATTTCCATTCCAGTATTCCCTCCCCAACTGAAACCTGCCTTAAGTACTTTTTCTGAGAGTACTAACGGCGAGGGAAAACATCGTGAGGAAACCTGGATTCATGTATGCCATTTCAACTTATGTAGGTTCGGGCTTAATTTCCAGATTGATATCCTTCACCCACCTCGTAAGTTAATATCAACCTACGAGGATATCCTCCATCATCCTTGTAGGTTGTTGTTGTTCTGTGTCACCCTAGTCAAATCGCCTAGATTAGTTAGCCAACCCTTATATCATTTTATATAAAGAGGGGGAAAGGTTAAGACGAAGAAGACTTAGTTTGTTGTTCCCACGGGATTATTCTATCAAACATAGTGACGCTACCCGCGAGAGGTACTCTCCCGGGTGTTAGGTCTATCTGCTCTAAAACCTCGACTAAAGAGCACTATTGTCGGGAATCATTTCGATTCACTACTTCCTAAAGCAGTTTCTCAGGAGCGTGACTGCTTCTGTAGGTTCTTGGTTAAGCATTACCTATTTTGATCGGAGGTTTATTCAGTATTAGTATTAAATGAGCATATTACGTCTCTCCACCCACATATGGTATGGTTAATTAAAACTCATATTACACAACATTTGTTTATTTATCGACACAGTTGGATCAATTTATGTGATTAGTCCAAATAAATATAAGTAGTTTAATTATTTACAAGTATCATCACAGTATCATAAGGCGTCAGCAATAGACTAAACAAACCTTTGTGCAAATACACATATGGCCGCAAAGAACGAAAGTAATGCTAAATAAAAAATAAAATATACTCAAGAGTCAAGTTCAAAAGAACGCTGCTCATTTTGGTCTTGATCGTGCCTAAAAATAAATAAATCCCTTTCTTACGAACAACTAAGTCCTATTCTTGAAACTAAAAAAAATATTATATAATAAAACATTTTTTCTCTTAAGTTTAAAATGAACGCCTGGCAACACATGATTAAAAGCACACATACATCCATCAACATAAATCCTTAAGTATAATTTTATTACATTTCTGGTTTTTTTAATTTGTTCTAGTAGTTGATGGTGGTAGTATCAGTCTCAAACATCAAGATTGAGTTATTAATTTAAAGATTTAGGTGAAGAATCAATGTTTTTGTGTTACAAAATAATAATGTTTTCTTCATTTCTTTTTGTCGATTTTCTAACACAAAAGAATCATAAAATATTGTACCGTGTATAGAGCGTGCATCCGCAAGATCCACAACAATGGGGCTATTTTTTACGAGTCTTTTTACTATGTTTTTTTGTCTTAATTTTGCATTTATCCTTAGGTTCTGTTTTTTGTAACTTAAGAAAATCTATTTCTAATCTTTTAAGATATTTGTATAGCGTAAAACAAGAACAATTTATTAATGCAGCACATTCTTGGATGACAAATGCAAAACTTGGTGAAAAGTTGTCATTTAAATCCAAATCAAATACATCTACCTGAATACATTTATATCTTGAATATATTTCATCGCGATAATTCCTATGCCACATGTTGTAACATTTATTTGTAAGCTGACTTTTTATTAGAGGTTCAAATTTGTGATTATCGCAATTCTGACGTTTTACATTATTTTTATTTAATAGAATGTTTAAAGGTAGATCGTCTTCAGAATCTTCCGACGATTCCAGCTCGTGTGTCTTCCCTTTTCCTTTATTCTTGTATTTATTTTTATGCTTATCTATTTCTGAAATGTCAGTACGTTTTTTGAGATCAGTCATTTCTTTGATTTTTTTATCCAAAAGATTAGTAAGAAAAGAATCATTCATTTCAGATTCATATTCAATATCAATATTATCTTTAACCTTTACATAAAGCTGCTCTATATCATGAGTTTCCATATCAAATTCAGGATCACCTTTATTGATCACAATTTCAGTTTCGTCTTCTTCATTTTCTTGTGTATTAGAAACCAGCTCGCTATCATTATCTTCAACGTCATGGTCACGTATTGTATTATCGTCTATTATTTCAGTTGTTAAGTGATCTGGTGTAATTTCAGGTATTGCGTTATCATTATCTGGACATTTTTCAAATATTGTTTCAATGTCGTTTGGTATGCTTTCAGCAGCGTTGTGGGTTGCATCACAGTTATTTTCATTATTATTTTTTATAAAGGACTTTACTTGTTCTGATACTTGATTTAAAATGTCTTTGTGCAAGTGTTCATGGTATGAAGAAACTAAATCGTTTATTGAGGCAACAGGGTCTGCTGTTTGACATTTACTTTTTTTTTCTCTAAAATCATTTCTAAGTATGTTTGAATTTCTTTTTCTAGGTTGTTTCTTAGAATTTGACGTTTTACCTTTAGGTATAGGTATTTTATAAATTTGACAAACATTATCTAATAACAATTTAATCAGTTTGGATCTGTCGATTTTATCTGGATTAATATACTCATTATCACTGTCATCCTCATAATGCACATATATATTTTTTAAGGGATTGTGAAATTCAAAATTGACTTCATCATCAACATTCATATCATTACATTCAACTTTTGTTTCATCAAATTCTGATTTTATATCATCATTTGAAATCATATTATGAGTTTCAATTTCTGAATAATGAGAACAATTTTTAAAATCATCGTCAAAAATGGATAAGTCTTCATGTTGTTCTTCAAAACTTTCAACTTTGGATTCCTTATTTTTATTTTCTGTATATTCTGCAGACAATTTTTCATCTATCTCCTTGGTTTCTGGTAAGGTGCTATCAGAATTACAATTGTATTCATTTCCCTTAATCTCAGAACTGTCACTGCTTATTATGGTAATATGGTCTACATTTGGTGGCTTTGTTTCTAACCAATTTTTATTTTCACAATTTCTTACAAAAACTATGTTTTTACCTTTTGTATCAGTAAATTTAAATTTACCAAATATTGAAGAGTTAATGGTCTTATTTATACTACTGACACCAGTAATCAAATCATCTTCATAATCATAATCAGTAAATCCCATCATTTTGGTTGCATAATCCATTGAATAATGAGTAAAATCTTCACATAGAGCTAGCCTTAAATCGGGATCTTGTGTGTGATCCAATATTATTTCAGTATATTTTGTTAAAGGAGAAATTGTTGCTGGAAAGTCTTTTTTTGGAATTACTTCAAAATCTTCGCTATGGGCTATTCTATTAATAATATTCATGGTAACTTCTTGCCTCAGAAGTTGCTTTTTTGGTTGTATTTCATACAAATGCTCCATAAGTACGTTATCGTCGGTGGCAAAATTATATGTTTGTGCCATTGGTGAATAATTTTGGCAAATAATGTTTTTCCGAAACTGTATAAATGAAGACCACTCTCGAAATGAAAAGAGCCTACCTGTTGGTTCAGATGGAAAACCTAACTTGTATGATTTTAAATAATTTTCTTTTTCGTTTATATTTTGTACTACCTCAGACAGCTTAACTTCATATTCAGAATCTAATCCAAATAAAATTTTTAATCCAAGAACTATGTAGGTCATGCACACACATTCATAATTAGGAATTGCAACAGATTTTAAATTTCCTTGAAGAAAGTTTAAAGGTATAAGTTGTGTCAAAGATAATACAAAGTCACCAAAACCTAATGGGAGACAGAGTTCGTTTATGTAATTATTAATAATTTTAGTTAAGTCTGGTACTACCGGCAATCCTAAATCAAGACGCTTAATCAGTGACATGGCTAATGTTCGAATATTGTTTATGCAAGTTAAACCTGCACTTGCAGTAAAACTTTTCCAGCGGGGTATAGCTCTGGTATCTATTTCTTTTGGTACAAATTTTATACAATTTTGAATACTTATTCTTCCTTCAAAAATAAACCTATATAAGTCACATAACTGTATATCACTCCTGTCAAAATTAAGGGCTAAATATAATATAGCTATTAAAACTCCTTGAGTAATTACATCTACATCAAAACATATAAACTCATCTTTTGACTTTTTCTTTCTGGTCTTCTTGTCTTCCTTGATCTCACTATTTTCATCATCAAAAATGCAATCATCCTTCAGTGTCTGTACTTCTTCCTTAAGATCTTCATTATTAGAGTCTTCAGCTGATTTAGCTATTCTGTGAAGTTAATATTTAGATTAAATCGAATTATTATTTTTAATTATTTTTGAAAATTAAAACTGTTCGAAATTACAGTCTTTATATAATAAGATTTGGTCTTTCTATTATGACATAATCTGCTACTACATGTGCTAACATGACGCCTTCAAGCATTATAATTTGGATTAGGTAAACACCTATTTATTTATTGATTAAACAAACACTATGTTAGGGTTTGTTTAATCAATAAATAAATAAAATAAATTTAAATAGTGGCCACTTCCAGTCACTGTTCTAAAATAAGTGGACTTTTCAAATTCACAGCAAATAACATAAACTTCATAGACATTAAAATAAAAAAACCTCAAATCACTTGTTCACTTGTTTTTGACTCTGCTGAGCAGAAACATAGTATACCATTTCAAGTAAAAAAAATATAAAATAGATAATAGTTGAGTTTAGATTCCCAATACCAACCTCATAATATAGAGTACCCACTAGCCGTGTTTTGTTATGATTGGGTTTAGTACATCGTGAATCGCGGCCGGAAATAACAGGGTCAACTCAATGCCCTATCCCCTAAGGGAGTACAAGCAAGATTAGTGTGTGTTGAAACACAGACCAAACCAACAACAACAAACAACGATCTTCGAAATCTCCTGCGAAAGTGAGAAATAACCTGAAGAGAACCCGCAATGGCAAAGGTGGAAAAGATAGGAAAACACCTACCATAACCAAGCCAATAGTCAAACATAATCGCCTGGATGACACTTTGTCATTGAGGGGAGATATGAAACGGACCAGGACTACTAGACCGACCTAACCTACTAGCAACTGCAGCTACGCGTTGCAGCTCAGCCCTATCTTGTGCATAGCAATAAGCATTCCATTAAGATAAGTGATAACGGAAGAAGAGGCTGACTCTATAAAAACAGAGCTGATCAAGAAGATTTCTGAGAAACTCCCTGAAACACCAACATAACAGGAATGACATGCACCAGCATTCAGGGGTGTCACACCTTCCTAGTGCAGGAGTTCTCATGATGTGATGCATAGAAGAAAAACTGTGGCGAGTATGCCGTCACCCAGAACCGGCACTACACTGGGAATCAGATCGATCTGCTGGCCTGTGTCCAGTCGGCAATGTTTATGCTGACAACGAAAATCTTTGCTTCACCAATAGAGGATGTATTAACATAATAAATACTAACCTTCAGCACAAACAACTAGTCACAACCGCACTGAGGATGGTGTTGGAAGTTGAAGCTGTGACAATAGCCTAAATTCAAATATTTGCACACCACATTGTGGTAGAATATGTCAGTATAATTAAAAATCTTTTGTTTTGTAACAAATTTTAACACTTATTTAGTGAATAAATAATTTTTATTTCATTTCATTTGAAGAACCATGTTGTCCCCCGTTTTGGTCTGGGTCCTCTGTGTAGAATAGACTAACTGCCTTACTAAATAACCCAATCATCCAACATGACCACTGATGGTAGAGTGCTGCGTAGCAACCCACCTGGGTAGGGATCCACCACCTTACCTATTCCTGCTATGACATTGTCATGTTCCAGTCCGGAGGGTAAGGTAGCTGGTATACTTATGCATAAGGTCTAACAGCATGAGCACGGGGCAGCGAGCACCTACAACATCTATGGTGTTCATAGACCATGGTTTCCTCTTTCCTCTTACACAGTTAGAGGTCTCAGCAAAAACAAGGTAACCTGTTTTATAAGGACAACATTATTTACTCACTAGACTCAGTATTAAACAACATGTAAACTTATACAAATTCAGGACTTAATTCCAAGCAGATTGTATTGGAATACTTTTAGCGACAAAAGCAGTGCCAGAATATTAAATGGGAAAAAACTATAAATTATAACTGATAGCAAATCAATTTTGTATGCCCTAAAAAATGATTTCATAAACCCAAGCCTTGGAATGCCATAGGTCAAAAAATAAGAGCAACAAACATGCTAGAACTACAATGGATTAAAGGCCATAGCGGATCACTGTTTCAGTTTCAGTTATTTCTTAATAATTAATGGTTTCCAGTCGCAACTTGTCAACTGATTTTGGTCAATGTCAATGTGAGAATGAAATTACACTACCATAAATTTGACCAGTTGAAGGAAGTGGTTAAGTTATCTAAAACACCTAAAACAAAAACAAACAAAACATTTATTTAGACCTCCACCACATTAATATCACAACTTAATATTATAATGTCTAAAATATTTCAAAAGAAGTTTTATTGTTATGGGATTAAGGATTAAATATAGCAAAAATTTTACAATAGAGGGTTTTGGGATTTCTTTAAGAAGTAAATTCTACACTGATATACGATGATTTATACAGTTAAAAAATATGTGATCTACTGTCCCTTCTTCACCTCAGTCAGAAACAGGAGAGTCTCTAACATTAATTTTGTGAAGGAACACAGGAGTACATAATATGTGACCAAGCTGTCTACTTATAACTAAAGTTGTAACTTTATTTGCCTCTTTGTGATAAAAGAACCAAGTTTTTTTTAATAGAATGGGCTGTAATGTGGCATCCTTTGACTGGTTGGTTTGTGACCACTATCGGTTTGGGACCAAGAGTTAAATAAATAGCCAATCACTGGGAAATGACTTGTTTGCAAACTGTTTAGAAGAGTATCAGCAGAAAAGATAACAGGACCACAACCAACAATACCAATACACTACAACCAGTTCAGGTTCTGGATAAGGAAAAACACACTAAAAAACACTTTTAAAAAATTAAGACAGTCCAAATAAGCCGTGCCAGAAATAGACAAGAAAACTAATAAAATTAACCAGGTAAGACTTGACACAGAAGGCAGGTGATAATGTGTAAAACCACAGGTAACTTGCAGGGACTACTGACCTGCTGGAAAGAGTTGGGATAGCTGAAGTGAGAATCTATATCACAAACACACAGTGGCTGATGTCAAAGCTAAGTGCTATAAGACTGCCCGTGAACAAAAGCATTTTTTAGAGTGTATTTCTACCATAGATCATCAAAATACCTATGCTTCTCCCTGGAATAAAAATATAGAAATTTTATGGTAATTAGATAAAGTTTTTTGTGAATCATACAAGATCATTCAAGGGATGGATTAATATGGATAAACTTATAACTCACTTTTCATCTTCTTTAACTTGGTATTTTAGAATATATTTAGTCCAAATCCAAATGATCTTTCCCTTCACAGTTTCCTGAGCTCCAGCAGCTAACAATTCTTTTGTTAAACCAAACAGAATAAAGTTAAATGCATGCCATTTATACCATTCACCACTCACTGAAAACATATTTTTTTAGTTAGGGATTTCAGTTTAGACTTGGCAAATAAGAAAACTTTATAATTAACAGTCCTTAAGTATACATCTGATACACCAGTAGAAGCCCTTTTATTATAGTTACCCTGCTTACACAATTTTCACAAGTTATAGCGGTTTATACAACTAAATCATGTAAATAATTTGCATATTACATTGATTTCACATCTTATTGGCACAAAGCATACCTTTTTTCTTTGAATAGGATAAATTGCTTTCATTTCTTACCATTTAAAAGACATCTGTTTACCATAAAGACACGGACAGGACCGGTAAATGTAATAGTAAATATCCCTGATCAAGTTACACAAATTGGTCTTAATCGAAAATAAGCATATTGTATGTTTGTTTTAAGAATGTAAATTAAGAATAGCAATACTTAGAAATACGTAAGACACCCAGACATGGTACACAGACATCTATATTCATCAAAAAATGCCCCCGTTGGTAAACACACCATAATCAAAGTTAATTGGAACCATATAACTAAGAAAATTTAAATTCTTTTCTTGTTATTTTACAAGTTGGTAAAGTTTTATGATTAAGTGTCCGCTGATATCCATTAGCTAACCTATTCCTATTGTTACCATGGCAGTGGTTAGTTTTATGTTGAAGATAAGTTGCAGATCAATTGCCTTCCTGTTAATGTGTCCTGTTTATGTTAATATAAAAAATAAATTACGTACTTTTAACTTTATCCTTCAATATTTTATGAACCTTTCTTTTGGATGAGAAAGCCAAAGTGCCATCAGCTAATACAGTCCTTTCTACAATAGTTTCTAGTACATTGACGTCTTGAGTACCACATTCTACGCAATAATAGTAACCATCTACAAGATTTAATTCTGTACCGCCACACACATTACAGGGATTGGACTTCATTTTGTATAATTGTCGTTTATTTCAATAATTATGTTTTAATAATTTTATCACAAAACACACATTTTTATTAATATTTTAAAAGAATTTAATTAAACGTATTACTAAATATCACACCAAATTTACTAATATTACAGTAACAAAAAGTTTGAGAGTTTATTAATGTAAAACAATTGTCAAAAATATATATATTATTCCGTCACATGTTTTATGTTTTCAAAATTTTCCGCCATATTGGTGCACATGGTGAAGTAAATAAATTGCCAATTGTTTTTGAAATTTGACATAACCAATAAGTCTTGCCATTTCAAATCCTAACGCAGCCAACTACAAGCGCTACCATAATATTATGATATCATGTTTTTGGGTGTAATTAGGAATGTTCTTCGTAATTCTATCAAGATTAATCAATGAATATTATCCTTACTAAGTACCTTTGTTTATTAATACATTAATGTATAAACAGTGATTAATATTATGTTTCTAATTTTCGATTTCAATTTGAAGAATAGAGCATAATCACTTCTTTTAAAATCACCATGTCAGCTATGCTTACAATAAATAGACGTGATACTGCAATATAATTTTAAATTATTAATTTTGCTTTGCACTTGAGTTTTGTGCTTTTTTTAGTGAGCTTGTATACTTCTTTCTATTTCTCTTGTTTTCATGTTGGCGCAACTGTAATTTGATGTTTTGGTAACTATGCTGCCATAATATTAGATTATGCTTGATTTAGTAGTTTTCTTTTTATTATTTATAGATATTACTTATATAAATACCATAAAATTTAATAAATTTAAATCACAGTTGTATATGTTACTTAAATTTATTCTGATATATTTTTATTTCTCCTATCTAGCCATATCCCGTCTCTATATCAGACAATTTTGAGGTTGACTACCTAAACTAAAAAATTGGATAACGTCGCTTGTTTGTACTCTAAGACTGCCACCTGACTTATCCACAAAGAAAATTAGGCCCTTTCGTAGAATAGTGTGAATTCGAACATACTTATCTGAGCTTCCTGCGATTTTTTTTACCGGAAAATTTTACTGGAATATAATGAGATTCCCGCAATGTATATACCAGTGAACTTAGTTCATTTGGTAATGGATAAGCGACGCAGACAATTCTTCTAACAAAAAATTCTGCCAATTTTGGTGTAGGGAAAAATAACTACTACATTCGAACAAAGCACACATTTACAAAAATAATTATCGTCATTACAAACTCACACCTATATACAATTGATATACTATCTCACTTTTTTGCACTACTACTTAAACAAATGTGTAATTATA
>DVZL01002691.1:0-15055 GCA_018236625.1 Lasaia peninsularis
GTTACAAGAGTCACTATTTCTATGAATTGTTACGATAAGTGCAGGTTCTGTACGTTAGTAATTATTATTCTGTGCTAAAGGTACTATCTCAAGATTACTCACCTAACAAGGACCTGTCCCTAATATTTAACATCATATTCTCATAGGCTATGGCTAGTTTTGACTTTTTCAACTCTACAAAACCCATAGAAAGAGATGGCCAGTCTAAAATGCTAGTCATTTTAGACAATACTACATATTGGGGACAGATTTCTGGTATAAGTCTCCAGATAATACTTTTAGATTCATGATTTGAGTTTATATATTTTTTAATATCTTGAGGTACTGGTTGATTTAGCATTGACTATAGGAGATTTTTATGTTTGTAATTTAATACATCACCTAAAACTTTCGCCTATCTTCGTAATAATTTGAGAAATTGATATGGAACGTAATTTCGTCAAATTGCAAATTGAATATAAATACACTTTGACTATGCCGCCAGTAATTAACCTGCCACGACAGTGTGGCCTTAGCTTTACCCATTTGTAAATAATTTGTGTGTACACTATAGACCACACTAATTTTGTTAGATGACAAAAAGTAACAAAAACAATGGTTCATCCACACGATGTTGTAACGTGGTTTTTAAATTAAAGTGCTCTACTTTTATTAAATATATTTTATTGTGGGTATATGTACGACTTAACGTCGCATATTATGGTGGATGAGCCTCTCTCTGAGCAGCTTGTGAATCATGTGTTAATTTCCTGCATGGCCCTAGAACTTCGACTACGAAGAATACTACATGACCCGAGACCCCGCTTTGCTCGCGAGCACATTCACAGCGAACGTCGCTTTCCTCGGAATGAGCTGGAAACAAATGCTAGGAAGGCCGACCATCACGTTGCTCGCTACACATTATTTGTTAGGTAAACATAGCATGTAATAATCGGGCTAGCGCATTGCTGTTGTTACTAACTACCTATATGCTATTCAATAACTACATTTCTTGTGTATTTTAATATTTATGATACAGCGTGTTCGCACATGTTCGGTTCGGTATTCTTTTGTCTATCTCTCTTATATTACGTATCAAAGAACAAGACATCTTCTCTCGTTATGTTATAGTCATTTCACACGGTGCGTAATTTTGTGAAGTATCACGCACCGCGTATAAAGGCTCTTATTATAACATGTAAAATGGCTGATGTATCTTCGCAAATCAGATCCTTCCTATTAAGTCCTTCCTGTTAAGTCGGTGGGGCAGTTTCACTGGAGACACCCTTAATACGGGGGGCATTAAGCCCCATCCAATTAATCTGGCTGAGCGTTCTGCTCGCCTAATAGTCCGGTGACGTTGAATATTCCTTAAGACGCACACAGCTATTCATATTCCGAAAAAAAAGTCAGAGCAGACTAGCCAGCGTACGTTTGCAATCACGCACCGTGTGAAGACAGCCTAACATAACTATAAGATAGGCAATGAGTATCGTGTGTCATCTGACACGACTCCTAATTATTTGCCTAGCTTCCTCCACATTAATTAATCTCTACATACAAACACACCTATACGTAACATGAAAGAGAAAAACATACATGTGTGAACACGGTAGGCTAGTGCATGGACCTAACAATTACTTATCTCTACTGAAGGGATAAGTTGACGAATAACACATCGTTTTAGTGACCACGGGTATGATTTATACAAAAGTATTAAAAAAGACAAGATAATATGGATTATATGAAATTCAGGCTTCATGAAACCTTTCATTGTTCTTTCAGCAAGTTGGGTGCGGTCTTATTTATTTTCCCTACATTTCCTGGCAAACATTTTTGTCACAAAAGATTTTCAATAAATTATTCTTAATTATTATTACACAAATTTTTAATCTGGCAATTTAAATGTTCACACCATACTTTTTGAAATTTTCTATTGCACGACTGCACAATAGCCGTCGCTGTTTTGACTTTTACTGGAAAACAACGTTGAAGAAAAGTAATTTCAACTGACGAGTTAATATATTCTTTTAAAATGTTACAAATTAATAAAACCATAAAATAAGTCGCATAATCGCATATTACAAAGTTTATGTTATGTCTTACTAATATAACAGCTATCATTAATTTAACCGCTTCATGTGATCTGTCTTTAATAATACTGTATTATTAACACCTCTAATTATATAGTATTTGACGCTACAATATCTTATTTTATGTTTTAGATCAGGGTAAGATACCCATGGCCATGATAACAACGATGAAGAAGTTAAAATCTGGATATATAAATGGCACCAGGGTAACTTTGGGCAATTTAGGAGAATTTCTAAGCACCTCTGCCATCACAAACCTGAGTTTCTTGGGTAGTCAGGAAGATGGTTACCCAGATAGTAAGTTTATCATTATCTACAGTATTTCCTTTGTTACACATTGGTGACTGTTTAATGTGTGAAGTGTGTGTAATGCATATGTATGTGTTTCAGTTCACTTTGTCCACTATTCATATCTTTGGATGAAAAACCCTTATACCGCTTCACTTATCGCTTATTATTATCCAAATAGCCGACCGCTTTTGCGTTTTACATCATCATCAAGGATATAGGTGTAGGATAAAACTTACTTAAACTTTAGTTTATTAGTAACTTAAGTTTAAGCTGTAAAAAAACAGAGCCGCCAAAATTAGTAACTTAAGTTTTAGCTCTGATAACGCGATAACAAAAAAAACCGTTAGGCTATTTGAAAAATATTATTCAATTCTAAGTGATACGCCAAACAGTACAAGTGTTTTATTTAAATATATGAATATATATGAGAAAGATTCATGAAAATTTAGAATACATGTCGCACGTTTAGAATTAGAGTGACCGAATTCAAAAAATGCAATTTGTGATAAATGAGCTAGAAAGTATTCAAAAATTATAGTATTGAATACATCTTGATATAATATCTCTTTCGTGTTTCGCATAAGATTGTTTTTAACCAAATGTGGATTTGCCTTTTGGGTACACAATTACAATGTAAGTTTATATTTATAGTGGAACTAGCGGCCCGCCCCGGCTTCGCACGGGTATTCTATACATGTTTTATATACATAAAAACCTTTCTCTTGAATCACTCCATCTATTAAAAGAAACCACATCAAAATCCGTTACTTAGTTTTAAAGATTTAAGCATACATAGAGATAGACAGAGAAAGTGATTTTGTTTAATAATATATGAGCTGCGCGGCAACCTGCTTTATAGATGTGTACCCCCCTCCCCTGCGGTTTCGTCGTGCGAGTCGTGCGACACATATCGGCCGGCGGCCATCATTCATTTTAATACCAATTACAATGTTAAATTCGTAATATCTTTTGAATGGATTGTCCGATTGGAATAAAATAAAAAGTAATTTAGTTTTTGAGCCTATTCAATACAAACATACAAAAATACAAAATACAAAAGTTTTCCTCTTTATAATATTAGTATAGAAGTATAGATAAGATATTTAGATTGATAAGATATTTAGTTGGATTAATATAATATATAGCTTTATAATTAATTAATAAATATTAATTATGTTTTAAAATATTTGCACACCACATTGTGGTAGAATATCTTGGTATAATTAAAAACGTTTCGTTTTGTAACAACTTTTAAACACACATATTCTGTAAAATATAAATAACTAGCTTTACGCCCGCGGTACTTGGCGGGATTTGAACTTGGACTATCGAATTGGAAGTGCGACGCGCGAACCGCTGGACCACTGAGACTCTTATGTTTGTTTGAACATTTCAATTTCTAGAATTACAAGCCTGCTTAAATTGAAATCTTAACATGTGTAAGGTTATAGGCTATATCACATTACAATAGGACCTTCAGCTACGATTTAACCACAAATGTAACAGCGAAAACGTTGTTTTTATTTAACTTGAAATTGTTAAATGCAGGATATGAATAATTATTTGATTGTGCATGGAGCTGGTAATAAATAAAAAATCCGTCAAGTGCGAGTAGGACTCGCGCATGAATGGTTCCGTACCATTATCTATAAAAAAACGGCAAAAAATCATGTTTGTTATATGGGAGCACCCTTTCTTATTATTATATGTCCATTTACATGTATATACTTTCTTATATGTCTATTTTTTTCTAGTTTAGTTTAATATTTGTTGTTATAGCAGCAATGGAAATACATCATCTGCGAAAATTTCAACTATCTAGCTATCACGGTTTATGAGATACAGCCTGGTGACAGACAGATGGTCCACTGCCCGTTCGTCTTAGTAATAGGGTTCCGTTTTTTAACCTTTGGGTACAGAACCTTACACGTAAAGCTTTAAAATAAAATTAATAAACGATTAGCTGACATAAGGTTTGATATAAGGTCCCACGACGTGACAGGTAGCAAGTCCGTCACCATATCGGGAACAAATATAATCTCAAGCAATGTTATACTTTTCAGTTTAACTAACTCATAGAACCCGGAAATCGAACCCGGTACCTCGTCAAAGTCGAACTACGACAACGCCGAACACAAAGACGATACAAGCACTTCTGAGTATTGTTATTGGATCTATTTGTATTATTTATCAAAATAATGATTACTCATTTGTAACTATAATACTTATCTATCTGTAATTTACAATTTTATCTAAATCTTTAGCAAATACACAATAGTTGTTTGTGCTCTAAATAACACATTAGTTAATATTCCCCATTTACTAAGTACATACACATATTCACACCAGGTCCCTTGCGGGGTAGGTAGAAAGTATCGAGTGTCAAGTGTTACGATCCCTCAAACTTGCCTAGCAAGTACGACGGTTTCGGAGACTCTTGACACCACCCTCGGATAACGTGGAAGCTATTTGGTCGTGAAATGTCAACCAACAGCCATCCACATTCGCATTGTATACCTGTTTTGTCAATCTTTCAATCTTTCTACATTTTCATAAAGGGTAAAAAATGGAACCCTATTACTAAGACTTTGCTGTCCGTCTGTCACCAGGTTGTATCACATGAACCGTGATAGCTAGACAGTTGAAATTGTCACAAATGACCGATACAACAAAAAATACTAAAAATATAATAAAATAAATTTATAAAGGGTACTCCCAACAACTAACGTGATCTATGCTGTTTTTACAAGTAAGTAATGATGATAGTTAGAGTTAAAACTTTCACAGATATTTTTTTTTATTTTGTATAAAATAAAGTCGCTTCCCGCTGTCTGTACTTACGCTTAGAACTTGAAAACTTCGCAACCGATTTTGATGAGGTTTTTAATAGATAAAGCGATTTAAGATGAAGGTCTATATAACATACACAATATAACCGTGCGAAGCTAGCTCACACACCTAACGTCATCGACAAACCGTGAGGCTCAGGTTCGTCACGCCTATATCCCCGAAAGGATAGGCAGAGGTTCATATAGGCCCTCGATTAGCCGACGATATTAAGTCCCATGATGTGACAGGTGGCTAGTTTTCCTTCACCGTAAAGCACTCAGAATATGTACTTAAGTTAGAAAACTCAGTTGGTACATGGCGGGGTTTGGACCTGGACTACTGAAATGGAAGTCCGTACCACTAAGCCACCGAGGCCGACTAAATTAGAATTTGTACACTTTCAACAATTGAGTTTACTTTATCACAATAGATCTAGGTCGAAAGATCCTGAGAGCACTCCAAATACTTCGATGCAGGTTTTTTTTATGAAATAAGACAGCAATCAAGCACATGGGTCTCCCGATGGTAAAAGACAACTGAGGCCTATAGACCGTATGGAGGCAAAGTGTCCATTCTACAAACGGGACCTATACAAACATAAGTATAACAATAATGATGAGGAATGTCATATGTATTTGCAAAAGTACTTACACTTGTAGCTAAATTATCTGCCTTGTTAACAAGAAGTTCCAGTTTCTCACCACGCATTGTCATATTATCTGGAATTCAAATAAAACCAATGATGATTGTGCATCGTTAACTAATTACTCAACCTACAAACGTTTAATATGTATCTATAATTAAATAGCAAATAAAAAGATCATTCAACCACATGTTACAAGAACTGGTTTGGTAAATAACTTAGGAAAAACATATTAGGAACTAAAAAGCAGCATATACCCTATTGTTAGCCGTTTTTTATTTTAGAATAAACAGGCATTTGACGGACATATCACTTAATGTTAAGTGACGATGCGGTCGAAGATGGAGCATGTCTACCAAGATACAGTATTTTCATGTTAGTCTTAAAGATGATAGATCTGGGAACACATAGGCAACAAATTTTATTTCTTATGTTTGTTACTAATATTATTTACTGGAAATTTCCAATACTTGATAATATTTAGTAAACAATTGTGGTATAAACATGTGGGGTACATTGTTACTGATATTATAAATACAAAAGTTTGTTTATATGTATGTTCTGTTTTCACATCACAATTGCTGGATCTTAATTAATGAATATTATTTTTACATTGAAAAAGATTAGATTTAAGACCAACCAATATCCAACTGTTCCTACGGATGAGTTACATAACTTCAATATAGAGACCACTAAGGAATGAACTAGAAACATTAGAACTACTAGTTATTACTGGCATTACAGTTTGTCAACTTATATATATATATATATATATATATAGAACTAGCTGTGCCCGCGACTTTGTTCGCATTTTTATTTGATTATTTCATTTCATAAATTTCTAAAATAAGAGTAGCCTAAGCCACTCCTTATAACATTAGCTGTCTGCCAATGAAAATCCCATCAATATCAGTCCAGCCGTTTCAGAGATTAGCGGGAACAAGCAGACCAGATAGACAAAAAATTCTAAAAAATATTATTTTGAAATATGTAACTTTATGTCATTAATCATTATACAATATGGTTTCAGTAAAAAATGGTTATTTTAATATTACATACAGACACTCCAATTTTATTTATTTGGATGGAATATTTTTAAATGACTATTCCTGTTACTATCCTTTAACCAGCATAAAATATTTTAACCCACTACATTGCAAAAAAGATTTTATTACTATCAGTCACAAATATGTTTATAGTAATATATATTTTAAAAGAAAATTAGTTAAAACACTGTTAAATATACATGTTTGATTGCAATATGATAAAAATATCAGTTTCTAAAGCAATTATATTGAACCTTGCAGGCAAGGTCTATACTATTATAAAATTTAAACTGATTTATATTCATACTAATTATTACTATTAGTCTAACATAAAATCAGTATATTTTCTACTCATATTCTAGTAACCACACAGAATATTTAGCATATGCTAGAATATATATAATATTACTAGAATAGTTTTGGCATGTAATATATAAACTGCAACTAGCAGACCCATCAAAGTTGTTCTTTCACATACTAAATAATATCACCTAAGGGTATGAAATATATTTTAAATCCTATTCTTAGACCTACTGAATACCTATTCATAGAAAATTTCATAAGAATTAGTTAAGTAATATAAAAGTTTTTGTAGCTAACACTGTAATACAAGAATATAAGATTGAGTTAATAATAGGATGACAATAAACAGTTGGGATTTAGGTGTCATGTTAACATAATCCGTATTAGCAAAATACTACACTAGCACAAAAACCACACTTCTATAGAATTGCTTGTAAGGTCTATATGAAATAAAATATTTCATATTCTATTCTATACAAAAAACTGATGTTGACAAACTAGAATGCCCGAAATAGTTGAGTAGATAAAAATAGAAAAAACCAAGTCACTGTCACTGTCACATCTTGTATTATTTATCAATAGCCTGTAATAAAGCCGGATTCTGAAACTGAGCAGGTACAAGTGAGTGAGCAGTCTCAAACTGTGCGCACTGGATTGGACTTGACATTATATGCGTTGAATAAAGGACCTATCTTCCCCTTTAAACCAGAGGGTGATTTCATAATAGCTTTTATCCTTAGTACTTATAGTAGGTATTTTCAAAAAACATATGTACTTTACTACAACATGTTTTATTTAGTCAGGCAGTAGCACTGATCACAGCAAAATATTATGATTTTTAAATACCCAATATTATTAATATTGACACACTATATCCCCGAAGGGGTACGCAGGATATCATACTATAATTTACTCATGATTAGCCAATATGATGTGAAAAATGGCAAGTATGTCACCATATCGGACGCAAATAGATTCTAACACATATGACAAGTTGTGCTACCTTGAAGTCACACCCTGAAACTTGTGTATCAATATTGTTCACTGACTATGCTTAACCACAAAGGTGATAGAATGCAAGAATATATATGTAATATAGGATGTAAGAATATATAGAACATTCAATAAAAAGGCTCATGGTGATAGTGAATTAGTATGCAGTGATGCCTGATCATCATTAATATTTTAAACTTTAATATAAGTACATTATTACACTTAATATTTCAATTAATCACCTTGTACAGTATAAATAACCCAGGGTTTGCTTTTCAACTTTTTCCTACTTCTGTAAATCTTTGTTATCCTTATAATAAGTCCTTTGGCACATGTTTTGGTCTAAGATGAGAGTGACTAAGAGAGTTTGAGACTGCCAACATTTCAAATTATTAATTTACCTTGTTCTAAATATAATGGTTGAGACCTAATTTAAATCAATAACTATATTAAACTCACCAATATTTTTGACCATAATATTTTTTAATTCAGCTAGCTCTCCATGAACTCTTGATATTGTTTCCAAGTCTTTTGACTCACTGTAATGTTTCATTTCTGTTGCTAATACTCGGGCAAACTCGCTGTTCATCGCATATGGTATTGCAGTTTGGGCAGTTTCTCCAAAAGAAGAAGTAAATCTTCTTTTGATTTCATTCAAAAATAAAAATGCTCGGGACCGTTGAAATTTCTTAAAAATAAGAAGAGTATTTAATTAGGCTTTTAAACCTCTTTTATGGTTGAATCTATAAGGTATATTACGTATTATTGTTTGTAATACTTTTAAAATAATGCCAAGAGTAATTATCACACGTAGAATATAATAGAGTAGACAAGAATTAAGAATGTTAGTGTAGTTATTTGTACTTACATCATCAGTAATACAAAAATAAACCAATTTATTTTCCGCAATGTAGTGGAACAAATAATTTCCGTGTGAGTACGTGAGTTTATCATCATGGGGCGGTATTTTTGACAAAATTTGTTCGGCAACTTCTGTGAAATTTCCAGCACAAGTAGCATATTTCGCCAGGACAATAGTTCCGCGAGCCACAACACTAAATAATATAGGCATTTTGTATTTTGTTTGATATTACGTTGTTATACGATAGGACAATGAAACAGTAATCTAGGTGGATTGTGACTAATAATTCGAAGTACACTTTAACACTTTACAGTTCAACAGGAATACACTATAAATTACAAATGATATATGAACTGAACTAATTGGATTTCATCAATTAAATCAAATGATACAATCAAATTGGTGTTTTTTGGTAGTTTTTACACCGCTCAGGATTCAATGCTGTGTTCTGCCATCAGCCGACTTTAATTTCTACTGACATTTCACATTAGACATATCAGTATCACAAACAATGAAACATAATCTGACATAACAGGCAACTAATATTTTTTTTAATGTATAAGTGACATTTGACAAGTATAACTGAAATTCATAGATGTTAAACCTCTGTCAAAATTACAATTTAGGTAACCCTCACTTCACTATGGAGGTTATAGGTAATACCTTCCATACACTTCACCAAAGAA
This sequence comes from Lasaia peninsularis, assembly GCA_018236625.1. Classification (NCBI taxonomy): domain Eukaryota; kingdom Metazoa; phylum Arthropoda; class Insecta; order Lepidoptera; family Riodinidae; genus Lasaia; species Lasaia peninsularis. The sequence continues at coordinate 9,726 of DVZL01002691.1, forward strand.
CAGTGATGTGTTCCCACAATGTCCCTCTATGAAACAAGTACCTACTTATATAGTGGGTACTTCGTGAAAGCTAAATATCGTCTGAAGTTTACACTACTAACAACGACCTATCGGCAATATTAAACGTCTATCTTATTCACATAGTGCTGGCTATTTTACTCCCACACAACCGGCTTAGTTTGACTTTGTCAACTCCACAAAACCCGCAAAAAGAATTTAAAATGAAATCAAATGAGATGAAATTATTTATTTGCCGAATATATGTGTTTAAAAGTTGTTACAAAACAAACGCATATTCAAGAGTACAAGTGCATATTCTCGGACAATAAATTTCATACCTTGCAATTTGGATCTTTTTTGCAATACCTATAAATAATTGAAATCTTTTTAAAAACGCAAAGAACCAAGTCATCTATTTTGTATGTTATCCAATTTGATATTTTTCTTCGTTCGTTATATCGATGTTGTTTGAATGTATTCTGCTAAAATATATACCTATTTATTTTATTTTATTTTAACTAAAACTATTCAAAGTGATATTATGTTCCTTACACTGTGGTAAAATTATCTGCGATTGATCGAATATCTCCAATAATAATTAAATCACGATTTCATCTTTCGCCACCACTGCTTCAAATGTCTCCAAAAACTACAAAACTGTTAAATATTTTAAACATGGATGTAATAATCAAACAGGAACAGGGGCGCCGAGTTTTAAAAATTCCCGTGGGTGCCCTAGCTTTTTTAATTACATTAATAAAAAGACTTTTAATGTTAGTTATTTATAAATAGACACAAAAAAATACAAGATATTTAGAAAAGATAATTTATTATAACGTGTGTGTGTGATGTCTGTAATATCAGTCGGTAATTTAAAAGAAGTGCTTAAAATACCGAATTGTGATTGTTCACTCGAGAGCGAAAGAGTAGGCGAATTTCTGATATCACTTTGAATAGATTTAGTTAGAACCTTTAACGAATGTATCTATTTAGATAGATAATTAATTTGGAATATGATAATTATTTTAGATTAGATTAGATTAGAGTCTGTTCTGTAAATTATTTTATAATATTTTTGTTTGTTTGTGCACTGTGCAGGCATCACTCAAAAACTACTTCTGATTTTGATGAAACTATAACTCACCAGCTGTTGCCCGCGGCTTTGCCTGCGTGTTTACAGTTTTTTTGGTTTTCCCGAGAGAACCCTTATAACTATTGGGATAAAATGTAACGATAAAATGATAGTATGTTTAAATCCAGGTCATAACCTATGTTTATGCTAAATTTTAGAAAAATGGTCCAGTAAATTTATAGTGAAAAAGTAACAGACATCCATCCATCCATACATACATACAAACTTTCTCATTTATAATATTAAATCAGCACTTACTCAAAAGAAAATAAGCTAAGAGTTTTCTTAAAGATTATCTCTCGCTGCGAATGAGGACAACAACTAATGGATATTTCCATGAATTTATTGTGATAGGAAATAATACAAAGCATTTATTTTTAAAATATTTTTATTGACAAAGTTTAAGAATGAAAACTACCTTCTCTGATGCTTATCAAACATGACTGAACAAGATGTTTTTATGAAGTTTCTGTCTAAGCCCTATTTTATTTCTGTAATTTCGTAGGTAATGCATTTGATTTCGCCTTGTGAAATATTTTTAAATTTAAATAGGTAGTTGCCAACCCTTTCACTAATTGTAGTTCGTGTGGCTCTTCATCATTTATGCATTGGGGTGGATAAAACAAATGTTTCAATTTAGTATGAAAGTAACCACTTTTACGCATGTCTTCATCTTGCGGAAAATTGTAACAATAATATAATATACATAGAACATTATCAAAAGATATGGTTTCCTCGTGGGGATTTTTATATTTGAAATTTTAAAAAATATATTGATACGTCCTACCAAAGAGTAGAATAATATATAGATACTAGAGAAATATAACAAGTATCTTTCTTTACACGAGTTAATCGCACAAAATGGTATTTTTAACGGAGCGCTCACGGACGTTCTTTCGATGCTTCATCGAGTCATTAAATGGGTTTAAATCAATTACTCGAACAGTTTTTATAAACGCGTCCAGATCATATGATCTCATACCTCGGCAGAGGAGAATGCGTACGTAAGGCTTATCCTGAACTAAATGATTTAAGCAGTAGAAAGATGAATAATAAATATTTTTATCTAATGAAAAATTATTTAAGAATTTCTAACGAAATCATTGAGATTTATTTAGGGTCCAACCAGTTTTTTATATTATCATTAAAATAAATATGTAAAAAGTAAAATTTTAATCAAGTGTTTCAAGAGTATTTCAATATACCTATAGGCTATATGACATCTTTTTTGACGCTGGCAAGATGTAAGAATGGGACACACTACCTCTGGTCTGGGCCAAAGAGTAATAAATAATATATGAAGTGTGCTCTGGGCTGGGGTCTATATCTCACTCGGCTCGAATTTACTTTTATCACTTTTATGAATTTCATAATGTGGAAGTCATAATGAAAAATGAACTTTATTCAAAGTTGATAAAGTTTTTATTTGTAAATATGCTTCAAAATTATTGTTTGATTATTATTTATTACGTCCATGATTTCAAAAAGATGTGAAGACTTTGACAGTGACGATTTCGGATTCCGATTTCCGTGTAGGACTAGGAATTAGGATGGAATTAGGATCCAGAGTCCAGACATGACTGCGTGTATCTCTAATAGGTAGTCTGTGAGATGTGATCCAGGCTTAAATGGTTTTACAAAAAGACGTTCCAGCAGCGACAGTTTTATTGCTTCAGCATCTGAGATTATTTAGTTCAAATGATCTAAGTTCAGCATCTATAATTACTATAAATGTAATAATCCACAATAACCCTCCTAATACTGAAACAGGGCTTTCTATACAAGCCAGTCTTGACGACATTGAACAGCCGAAAACGAGTGATAGAGTTGATTTGGAATAGGCTATCGATTTAACTTTAATAAAGAACCCATATTATGTACAACTAGAAGATAAGCGTAATATGAATGCAAAAGGAAGAACACGAAAATTTGATCGAATGACTACAGAAGAAAGGAAAAAAAGAAAATATAAAAATTTATCTTATTTTAATTATAAGAAAAAAGAAGTGAGCCCAAAGATCTTTATTGATTTTAAATGCAATTGTGTAAAAAAATGTTTTGAAAAGATTTCGCTTCAAGACCGGAAAACTGAATTTGAGAAATTCTATGAATTAGGATCGTATCACGCTCAAAATATGTTCATCGTCGCATCTGTTAAAGAAAATCCTGTCAAACGGCGATATGCATCACAAAACACCTCGAATGTAGCGAAGAACAGGTTATTTTCTCGCGAGTATTTCCTGAAAGCTGTTCCAGTGTGTAGAGAAATGTTTGTAAAAACAATTCACACAACTCCAAAGAGGATCGATACAGCTCTTAAAAAGATGAGAACGGGCTCTGTAACGGACAAACGTGGAATAAACGGAGGTCATAATAAAATTAGTGACGAAAGCGAAAATCATTTCATTAGTGTTGTTAAAAAACTTCCTATGTATATTTCACATTATTGGCGGGAGAAAGTCAATACTACAAAATTGCTAAGGCCGTATTCGCACTGAAAAAGCATGTTCCACAGTTATTAAACTCGTGTCATAATATCCAAATTAAACTTGCTTACGAAACATATTTTCGTAAGCAAGTTTAATCTTCGTAACAAAACCTTAAATAAATATATTTGTAACAGATGCGACTTTTGCAAAAACAAAAGGAATTTGGCTACCGATGAAGAAGATAAGAAAAATATTATAGAAGTACGCAATATCCATCTTAAAATTGCAGAAAATCTTCAAAAACACATGAAAAATTACGTGATTCTTGCTAAAAGTGATTGTAACATAGAAACAATTACATATTATGATCTAAAGAAAACCCTGCCGCTACATTAAAATGAATATACCCCGTGTTGGTACCCTTATGCTTAAAGCTTTTTTAAATGATTGTCCAACACTACAAGAAATATTTTTAAGGTTTTTGGAACCCGGTATTATAGCTTCTTGCCTAACGACATAAATTTCAGTAAGATAGAATTTCGACTGAAATATTAACAACGAATATAATTACCTGAAGATTATATGAAGACAATGAGGACTTACAAAAAAAATAAACCACTTCAGGTTCACAGGATGGAAGCTAAAGATTTTCTTAGCTCAGCAAAACTGGAGAATACCATTACCAACAGAAAAAAAACAGTTACAGGTGAAATAATATCAGGGTTTAAGTTAAAAGAAATAATACTAAAAGAAGAAGCAATGTTTATGTTACATAATATGCGGAACAGTTTAGAGGAAGAAAATAACCCCATCCAATGAAAATATGACTATGCTTTGGCCAAATGGCAAGAATATATCAGGTGCAAAATTAAATGACCTAAAATCTTTGATGCATTTAATTCCCTGGGATGTGCACTCATTTTATAACAACCCTACGGGTGATGATATTATAGGAAATGATGTAGATGGGTTTAGCGGTGAACCTGATCTTGAGATAGAGAATGAAGTTATGGAAAGCTAGAATGAAATTACCATACTAGAGTACATATTAAATATCTATCATTGATTGTCTTTTCATTATGTTATTATGTCATTAAATTTGTTGTTATATCAGTATAGATATTCTAAATTCCCTCTTACTAAGTTTTTAATTATTTTCCAGAAAAGATCTACACAAAATTTTTTAGGAATTTCAAAAAACCTTCAAATTAAATTTCATATTTAACTAGTATAAAAGGAAGATGTATAATTTGTCTTGATACACTGGTCAGTTTCAAATACATATGTACTGGACCTTTTAATTTTCTTATTCTCTGCTAAACTTTAAACTGTATTTACTCAAAAGTAACAATGTGTGTGTTGGATCTTTTCTGTTTAACAGGGTCATATTGGGTATAAATCCAATCCCAAGCAATTCTATGTTTTCATATAGACTGAAAAAACTCATGGAGCAACTTGGCCTAACTGGGAACCGAATCTGGGACATCAGGCGTCAAAGTTGGACATTGAACACACTTGATCACAGAGGCGATAATTGTCATATTATTAAAAGCTTTTATTTGACTATCAAAGTATGTATCTGTGTGTGTGTGTGTGTGTGTGTATGTATGTATGTATGTCCATATATTTCATCTAGCTATGCCCGTGAATTTGTTCGCGTTTTTTTTATTTCCCCGTCTTGGTCCGGGTTCTGTTGTAGAATAGGTCAACTGCCTTCCACCCAGGCAGCTCGTAAGAGGCGAGCACAGGGTCTATTGTCACCAACACCG
>DVZL01002692.1:0-15054 GCA_018236625.1 Lasaia peninsularis
TGCTACGCTTTCACGCCTAAGCCACTGAACTGAGATAGAATTGACCTTGAGGAAGGACATAGGCTACTTTTTAATAGACTACATTAAAAGGAGGGTATTTTTTTATGCTATAAGTATTATAAGTCGGAAAAATGTCTGCCCTTTGAAAGTTGTCTGTGTTATTAAAATAATTCACGCGGGCGAAAAGCTAGTGTTATATGAGTTGGTTTAAAGTTTATAATAAAGACATGACTGTCATAAGATATTTTGAGTATGAAAGTGCAAATACCTGTATTAGCCAGTGTTGGTTGTAGTTGAAATTAGCTGGCTTTTGGCGCGCCGGACTGCGGGACTGCATCCAGTCGGAACTTGAGATCAATTTGGGTGTTGGGGCTGCACTGAGAGCCTGAAATCATTAATTTTACATGGTTGAACACGACCATTAGGGCTACTGTCCAAAGTCCAGGACTGCTAGATATTGTAGTATATAAGATTATTTTTGTATCAGCAGTTTCCTATAGAAGAAACATTGAAAATAAAATCAGACGATAGTTGCTCTAAATACAATTTCATAAAAAAAATATGGTATGTATGTTATGTGACAGGTGGCAAGTCCATCACCATATTGGGCACACATCTCGGATTTCCTCCCGATGTTTTCCTTCATCGTAAAAGCTTTCAGAAAATGTACTTAAGTTAGAAAAACTCGTCGGTGCATGTCAGGGTTCGAACCTGGACTACCAAAATGGGAATCCAAAGCGCATACTATAGGCTATTACATCGTTGCAATTATTCGGTTACCACGTTTGTTAACATTTTTGATAGTACAAAATCAATTTGTTTACACCTATGATATTTTCCAAAGCTACAATAATCTAAACTTTCTTTTGTGATTGCAGCATCACTTTGTTTTTACGTACGCGGTAAAGTTCTAGCTAGCTAGCTATAATCATGTTCCAGATGAAGATTAGGTTAAGAAAGCCAGTATACTGATTTTCATAAGGCTTTACATCTCCAGCTTTAGGGCATACAACAATTCAGTGTCTATAGGCGGCACATATTTCTAATCACTATAACATCTGTCTGCTAATTTGCCTGTATTATGATGTATTATTTTAGTTCATTAATATATTTCGGTGTATTTTCTTTAATATTACCTGCAGCGTGTGCCTCGTCATAGGATGATATTGTCCGTTGGTATTGGCTACTTTTTGTCGGATCTGAACGCCATTCCTATCCACGTTCACATACTCCACTGCTGAAGGCACACGACTGCTCCTGAAATAGTTTTGAATCTTGATTAGCTTGGAATAGGTATGTAACAACTCAATCATCTAGTAATTTTACCGCTGACAAACTATCAGAATTGGCGTCTTCGATATATTTCTTCTTTTAGGTATTCACTCACTTACCTACTCCGGTCGGCATAGCATCTGTGCTTGCCACTTTTATATTCCTGTCTGGAGGGCGTGGTAGTCGGTAAATTCACTGACGAAAAGGGCCTTTAACCTCTAGTAGTCAAGAAGTCATCGCCTTCTTTGTATTTTTATGTTTGAAAGCGTATATTTTTAAGTAAGTATTAGGAAATCAGTAGTAGTAGTTTTGTTTGCCTTCCAATATCATAAGAAAATACATTTCCATATATAAAATACTACAAATATACATAAGTAATTATACATTTTATTACCAGCCATATCACAATTTAAGATCCAATTTTTAATAGTAATAAATGTCTTTGGACAAATCACACAAATTGATATAACCCCAAAATAAGCAAATGTTGTTTGTTGCTTGCAAAAATGCTTGTATTATAGGTGTTAACACATACAATACTTGAATAGATCCAGACCCAAAAGTATACTGCCCCAGAGGACTGGGCTTGACTTGACAGGAGTCAAATCCGAGCCTCGCGATTGGTCGGTGGTATAAGGCGTGTACGCTAAACCCTAGACCAACAAGACTATTATATTATAATATACTATATACATTACTTGCCACTTGGCTATCGCACCGTATGCCGTAGTTACTAATTTCATATTACTATACACGTCTCGTCTCTTTCTTTCACTGAGTAGTAGTAATACAATAAATAAAAAAACAACTTTAACCAACAAACAGCACAACCAAGATACCTAATAAAAATACGTAAAGAATAAATTATTTCTTATTATATTTCCAAACAGACAAAATAAAAGTGGGACTTACTCTGTATATTATAAAAAAAAACTATTCTATCCAAAAACAATTAAAATATAATTTAAAAAAAGAAAAACCCAGGTTTTTCACTTATTTACTGCGAGTAGTCGCATTATGTTCCGAAATTCGGTATATTTTAGAATCATACGGATGATTTATCTACATACATTAAATCTACATAATATATAAAAGGTAAGCTAATTGAATAATGTATCAAGGCTTAGGGCTAGAAACTTTAAAATTTTAATCGCACACATGCCTCTTATGACGTAGGTCCACTAGGAAAGGTTATTCAAAATTCAATCCCTAAGGGAGTGAAATAGAGGATGAAAATTTGTATCAACAAAACAACTAGGACTTAAATACAGCTGGTGTGAAATAAATGCTTTTTATTCTTCTGCGTAATTTGATATTTGATCATTATCGGTGTAAAAATGTTAAAAATAATAAATGAAATACAGTAAACAACGCAGATATCCGACCCATTTATGAATTTTACTTGTTTTGATACTTTGTAGTATTTTAACATTTGTAATATTTGAGTTGCTTACGATATTTGCGTGTATTGATATATAAATACCTCATGGTAATTTCTCTTTCAATGGAATCTCGACTCTTTGGTTTTGGCGGCAAAATCGGTTGAGGTGGCCTCATAGGTTGCTTACGAATTTCTGCAAATTTTGCATTGCTATCGTACAACACTTTCCTGCTTTCTTCAACCCCAAAATGGCTCTCTATGTGTTCTTCAGACACGAAGGGTTTCCGTTTAGAACGCTCATCTAAAATAGGTCTTTCCGCGACAACTGCTGGATACGTCTCACTTATAAGTAGATTTGGCATCGAATGCCTATAATTTGGTGATTTCCCATTTCTATTTTGTGGTAATTTCTCAGACACTCCAGCCATTGATATATCCTGAACTGACTTTTGTATTATTCTATGTTGATCCCTTAAAAGGTTTTCTCGTTGTCGCTTAAGCTCTTCTTGTTCTAGCTGAAGTAGTTCCCTCTCGAAACGCAGTACTTCCTAATGTTAAATCAATGTTAGAATTTGATGCAAAGTATCAGAAGATTTAGTTCAAAGCGTGCAATTGTTATTAAGATTGTTAGTTGACATGTATCGGTTGTATTAATGGGTTTAAGCTATGAATAATGTGTTTTGTGAAGAAATTTCTCATTTACAATATAATGTTTTATATTAAATTTAAGTTAAAATCAACATGCTGGGTTTTTTTATCTTACATGAAGACACTCCTATTGACATATATTGAAAGGCAGTAAAAATACGTCACTAACTTGTGGCTAAGGTGATGACTATTAAGTTTAGTCACATCGTAGTAAGTAGCTGAGCACTATAGTGTTGGGTACTAAAGTTGTGCATCAATCCAGATGAGTCATTTTAGACTAATATTACCTAGTCTGACTCACATTACTGATAGAATATTTCAACAATAACTAACTCTTGTCAGTAGCGATAGCCGTGAATACGCTTTAAAGAAGTATAAAGAATTTATAAAAAATGTTAATTAGAAATACATTTTTGCCAAATTTAGCCGCCGAGAGAATGCGTTTCTGAATCGTATACAAACTATGTAATTTTGAAAGTTGTGAAGAATTTTTTATGAATAAAACTATAGCTTATTTTTTTAAAAGAAAAAAAGTATAAATAAATAATTAGAATAGAATCTTTATGTGTAATTGAAAAAATCTAGAACACATTCTTTTATTGGCCAGTTATAAATAAAATAACGAAGAGCTTCATCCACCACCAATGTCAATAAGGTTAACCGATACATGTTTTTCAAAATGTAATGAGTGTAAAATGACATTCACCTTTGTGTGAGCATCGTCAAAGTGCCCGTCAGGCCAATCCTCATTAGTGCGTGCCGCCTGTAAATGTACACCACGGCGGCCATCTTGTTTAATGTTATTTACACACAGCAAAATGGCGGATGATTAGGATTAATAAAAAATAATGTCTCATAAGCGTTGGGATATAACAATTCTTAGAAGTTGCTATAATTGTGCTTTTAGCAGAACTTACTACAATTATTTAATTATTGAACTAGTTTTGACCTTTTTAATTTTGCTTATACAAATAAGCAAAATTTCAAAAAGATATAGAATTATAGATTACATATTAAATTGAATTTCACGGTGTAAAACTGAATTTTTGGACAACATATTTCGAAATAAGTCTTATAACAACTTTCCTAAGGAGTTTATTTTTTTATTTGAAAATATGATTTTTTTTATTTGAAAATAATATGATTCTCATAGAAAATTGTTTGGTTTCAAAATTTGAATCAATCACCAAACATACATCCACAAATTAAATTTTACACTCTCTGTATAATTATTTACAAAATTCCAGTTGGTTTATTAATATTAGAAAAGCAGTTCTTTTTCCAATTTAGGTTGATAGTCATAACTTAACTTAAGTGGAATCGTTTAAGCTTTTTTTTAAGCATGACGATGATGACAAGTATATTTTTAAGAGATCATCAAACTTTGGTAACGCTTATGACGCACTAATTTTCTTTAGCTTAATAACAATAAAAAAATCATAGACAATTTATAAGTTAAGAACATGGAAATTAAAAAAATAAATTAGCATAAGTAAAGAGTAGCACATGCAGAGTGCAATTTGGAAAACTACTAATAGGAAAGGCGTATGTGCAAATAAAAGGCAATACATATATTGAAATAAATAGCATTTATTTAGGAAAATATACACAAATCATTCACTAAACAAATCTACGGTCGATAGCTTATCATATACATTTTTATAAAATATAATAAAAGCATTAGAAAGCAGTGTTTGTTATGGCAGCTTTAATTGAGGTGATTCCAAAACCAAGATATGTGAAAATAATCGCATGACACATAATGTACTGATCTACATAGATGTAGTCTAAAAAATTAATGCTGATTAATTAATGTTGATTAACGCTTTCATATCATTGATTACTATTTACTTAATATTTGTCTCGTTTGCTATTATACTTTTTTGAAAGAGACGGACAAATCTACTATCAGCATGTCATAAATAACTGCTGTAGGAATTTTTTCCACACATCTTTTTAATCAGTATGTATTATGCATTTTATACTATTTTATTATTAAACTGAGAATACTATTAAACCTAAAGTATAGTTTGTTGCTTCAAAAACATATTACCTGATGCTATAATAATATTTTCATATACAAGATACTATTAAATTCGTATTCGTAACCAGGCTCCTTTCAATATATTCGGTGACAAAATTACTGAACGAAATTTAAAGTTTAACAAAACCAAATGACAGATCGCTGGTATGATGCCCTTGCTTTGTCATTTAACTATTCAATTAACTTTTCAATAATAATCTAAGTATGTGTTGTTATTTAGCCATATATTTAAATTTTTTCTCCCCTGTCACTTACATGTTGACTAAGTATTACTAGTTTATTAATAAAATAGATGAACAGCGAATTTTTAATAATAACATTATTTTAGCATCCCATAACCAATTATATTAATATTGTACCAATACCATTTACATAACATTGCAAATGAAAATTTACTTACTCTAAAACTACTTTTACAAAATTGTTTTTGGTTTTAGCAGTCGAATTCGTTTTGAAATCTTATATATTTAAATAAATACATATTTCGACATATAATTCTATTAAACTAATTATAAGTATTCCAATATAGCACATAATAATCAACTAAATAATACTGTTAAATACTGCTTTTATTTTTAAAGATCCAAGGGCGGTAGATTAAAAATATTTCATTTATACTTAAATTTGATTACCAAGATCAATGTACACATCTAGCAAAAAGAATTAATTACCCGACACACTAACCTGTCAAGCTGGACATAGAAAAACCAGTACAGGTTTAAATAAGCAAGTGACCGGTCACAAATATGACTGCAGCGCCCTCAATTAAAAAAAAACATACAGGCGGTACTAGGTTTGATTATAAGAATTCACTTTTAAGATAGGATTATTAACAATAGTTACTACTGTGACGCTTAACCAATCAAAGTGGTGCCGGAAATAGGTTTTGTTTATTTTAATACAAAAACAGACAGACAAGTAGGAGAGAGCATTTCTAACTTATGGATTCATTACCAAATTATATTTTCATAGAAGTACTTGTCTTAACTAAACCTAGAAAAATAAAGTAATGATAATTTGTTTTATTTTTGTTTATATATATAATTTTAGTGAATCAAGTATTTAACAGTACTACTATTAAATAACTACATATATCTAGCCATATATCATTCAATAAACATTTGTCTAGCAAATGCATTAAGATACAGATTATATACAAGCTAGAAGATTAAATATTAATATCAAACTGTCGTTCTAAAATAAGATCAAGATTTTTTTTCTTCTATGTAAATATGTAAAAGAAATTCAATGTATTTTCATTTTATTTAAGTTAATAGTAGAAGAGAAATTCATTCTGTACTTTCTAGATATGGTTAACATATATCAAGAATACGAACCACAAGTAGATAATTATTTTTCAACGCATTTTCAGCAATTCTGGTTGAGTAAGTTTAAAACTCATTTAAAGGCTCTAAAATAAGTTTTATGACAGTTTTTCAGTAAAAATAAATGATGTCTAAAAGACCGTTTCGTTTCTCGTAGTACTTGTTTATGGGATAGTTTTTACCTATTGATCTCTCTTGATTTCCAACAGTAATTGTTGCAATATCTTAAAAACCATATAACGATTTTACTCATCATTATTTCAAATACCAATTCTTTGCGTAAATGTCGGTTAGGTTTTACTTCTTTTTAAAAAAATGTAATATGTAATCCATACAAAATAATATTTAAACCTCAAACTTTTTTCAACGCTTGAACTATTTTATAAGCGTAAACATCCAAGAGTATATTTTTAACTACTTTTTAACGGTCGTTTTACTAAACGAACAAACACTAAACCTAGAAAACGGTGAATAGTTTGTTGTTTGCAGTATTATGAATTTCCTGATAATAATGAATACTGTCAAATTTAGATAGTGCGTTTCTAATCTTGAATGTTTTAGCTATTATGCTATTGAAGTGTTATTTGTGGGCAAAACGGTATCAATGGAAATCACGATTTTCAGTAAAATGACTCAAATCTTTATCATAGTCTTATCTCGGAACGACAATTTGACATGAAGTTACTACATACGCAAGTATCTAATGGACTATCTTAATCACTATGCCTTACCTGTTGTTGTTGTATTTTCTTATCTAAACTCTCTATTTTGTCGTCCCCTTCCGCGGCAACATTTGTTAGTTTTGTTGTTAGATTGTTAGTGAAGTGTTCAGATTTTTTTGCTGCTTCCTCTTCGTCAGATGTAAGAGTTTGTGTGTATGGCTGAAAAATACGAATACTAATATATAAAGAGTTTTCTGTTGGTAAGAAATACACAAATCTTCGTGAGGGAGATCTCGCGAACTACTCACCAGAAAAATTAGTTCGCTTATATTCCACAAAGGAGCTGACGACCAACATTGAAGACATATTAGGTTGTATTTTTACGTTCAAATTCTAAAATAAAAGTAGCATAAGCCGTTCCCTATTACATTAGCTGTCTGCTAGAGAAAGTTCCGTCAAAATCGATCCAGCCGTTTCGGAGATTAGCGGGTACAGACAGACAGACCGACAAGAACAGACAGTTCAAAATAATACTAATTTGGTATTTGTAAACAAACAACAAAATGTAAACATACAAATATATGTATATTTTTAATATTAGTAAAAAGCGGTTATTTTAGTATTACAAACATACACTCCAATTTCATTTATTTGTATAGATATATAGAAAATAATACTGACCTCACTATTCTGTCGACTGTGTGGGTTAGATGTATCTGGTGACGACTGCCCCTTATACCAAGCTTCAGCTGAGGTTCCTCTATCAATATCTACTCCCGAATCTCTGCTCTCCCGCAACTTCGCATCCATCTCATGTGATAATGTCCTCTTGTACAGCAGCTTCTCTATTTTGGTTTCCTCTTGTAAAAACGAGGTGATGTCAGGTCTCGGAGCTATTTTGAGGTCGACGTCCAGATAGCTATCGTCTTGACCCTCGATGCCGAGGAAGCTGGTGCGCTTGTTGCGGATTTCTTTTTTTATACGGCGCGCTGAGCTTGTATGTTTAAAGTTGCCCTGAAACACAAGGTGAGTTCATTAGTTTTTAATAAGCTGGTTAAACTTAATTTAGTCTGCCTATTCTTGTTTTTCGATATGGGTTACATAATATAGAGGGGCGGACAAGGACGAGAAATCATAACACAGAACGACTGCAATCTATCTAAAACCTAGATTAACTATTTAGATCACTTCCCAATAACATTTCCGGGCAATTATTACAATCAGGGCATTTTTAAAGCAAAAGTGAAAATGTTACTTCTAGGCAACTTCATCCTCGGCTACAGCATCATGTTTCACCAATCTAGGTTTCATTATATTAAAAATAACAAATCAAAATTGATTTTATTATTTCCCAATTACAAAACAACAAACAGACAAAAATAAAAAATGTTTTAGGCCCAGAAACGTCACTGTTGCCTATTCATACTATTTTCTAGAATATACCCAAAGTACAGTAACAGCTTTTCACGATTTCATAACATGTAATAATGTGCTAAATTAGATCTATTGTCACTCACGTTTCCAAGTAGTTCATCCTCGGGTCCATCATCTGCTGGTGGAGGAGGTGGTTTCTCTTTAGGTGGCTCTAAAGCGTTTGTTGGCATATCCAAAGGAAACGCTTCTCCCTCATTTGTATTGTTCTGATAAAATATGTCTATGTTCTCATACAATGGAGTCACGGACACCTTCTTTTCTACGTCGAAATTCAATAATTCATCAAATTTATCAGTGTCATTTTGGTGCTTGACGTCACTCGTATCCATCGTGATATTAGCACTTTCTTCGGAATCTAACTCTTGAAACGCTAACTCCAAAGCATCGATGACCTACAGACATTTATATATTTAATAAACGACACCAGGTTTAAAAACGTTAAAATCGCAAACAATCTAAAGAAAAAATTGAAAGTATACAGCGGACACATTAGCACAATGCGGCGAAATAAAATGCATGTTAGTATGAAGCGTATTCTACATATAATTTGCTTACCTTGCATTAGCCCATCACCATAAGCTGATGAAACATTCTAACAAGAAAATATATTTAATATTAAAACAGAATTAAAACAGAGTATGCTATCCTCTTTAGTATCAATGTTGAACTAAGGCAATCGGTAGATACGAGCCAGTTTACATAAGATATGACTTAGTAATGAGATAACAGTTTTATCACAACTCATAAACATTCTGATTTTTGTACCTGTACAATGCAATCTCATAATGATAGTTATTAACTAATGGCAATTAAATGAGGATGTATATTACATAAATAAAACCCATACATAACAATGTAACATATATTTTCGATAATGAATTTACATATCACGTTCCGAACAAATCTAAGTAACTATTAGATCGAGAGGGCACCATAAGTAAACTTATATAATTTAAGTAGCCACATGAGGCAATTAACATCAGAATAGCATTCAAAGTTGCTGATGTACAAATCGTAAAAAAGTACAAAACACGACACGAGGTGACAACATAAAACTTTATTTATAAGATAATAAAATTTGATGAGTAAGATTAGGAATATAATATGGTCGACCTGTTCTAGACTAGTCCAGCTTTTCTTTTTTAAGATATTATCAAAGAATATAAATATGCAACAAAAACATATTAGTTTTTTGAACAAATCTATTAATAATTGGTCTGCATTTCGCGACAATTGATCCAACCGGGCGGTTGGTTGAAGTTCATAAAAGTATATGAAGATATATTTTATTCACAACTGTACAAAACCTGTCTGGATCCTCCTTGTGGTCAGTTTCATTAACCTATTTGCAGTCACTGGTATTTTTTAATAGCCACTCAAAATAAAAGAAATTCTGGTAAGCCTATCACTTATTGTAAGTAAATTGGGCGTTAAAATTGACCTTTGGCTCACCAACTCTTTTTAGTAATACTTTGTCTAATGCTGGTATCGGTCGATGAAGTAGGTTTACTAGCCGTGCCCTTTCGGTCTATACGGAAACTACATTGAATATTTGGTAATAAAATAACTATTACGTTTACAAAGTGGGCACTATTACAAACCCTGTTCAAGATACTACATACTACAATGATGTGTTATAAATGTGTGCGTATATTTAAAATTTAGCACATTTTAATGTGTTATCTAATGAAGATTACAGGTACTATTTCGAATTAGTATGAAAACGGGGTGAAAAATATATACCTAAGTCACGATGTTTAAAAAACCAGAATTAAATAAAATCAAGAGATCATAGAAATCGCTAGACCTTATTTTACCTAGATCATACTGCATATTTTCAATCCTAATTAAAACGCTTATATTAAGTGCTTGTATTTTCTCCTACATTTTTTTTTAATCTACAGAAGATTGTTGTGTTGTAACTTTGTTATTGATAAATAATATTGTTTTTCGTCTATTGGTTTCTAAACATCGTTTATTTCTTTTTTGCCAAAATGGATTAGCATCTTGCGAACTACTTACCACAGTTTCATTGTTAGGACATGAAACATCGGAATTTTTGTGAGGTACATTTGATGAGAGATGACTGGCTTGAGCCGCTTCAACATTAGATAAGTTATGTTGAGATGATGCTAGGTTAATGAAATTACATGTATTATCTTTAAGGTTAGTTGAATTAGTTAGCGGTTTAATGGAATTCTTTGGTGAAATGTTAGTAGTAGTTGTAATATTAGAGACAGTTACCATTGGCATGCTTTTGTTGTTAGTAGAATCAGAGGCAGTTATTTCGTTAGTGTTTATATTATTTCCAGCACCATTACTGAGATTTTTGCAAATTTCATTCAAGTCCAAATGTATAGTCATTTTCCCCTCAAAAACTACTGTATCGCCATCCGATGCTGATGATACAGGTTCAGTAACACTTACACTAGAATCGTGATTGTCTAAGCTTTTTAAAGTATCCTCATCTTCTTTATCCATCTGTATTTCAGTGACTTCATCTGTAACACTGAATTCTTCGGGTTGAGAAACCGCTTGAATATAATTGCTACCACTATCTGTGTCTTCTGCTTTACTGTCTTGATCTTCAACTTCTTCAATAATTATATCTGTTTTTATTGATGGAGTGTATTCTGTATCTGACATTCCATGATCCTCCATTTTTGATGACATTAGAGGCAATCCGCTATCTTCATTAGAAGATTCATACTCTGAGACCTCGATCATTGGTTCTCCAATAGGAGATGCTACTTGTGTCAAATCTGCAATGTCATCTGCTGGAGCACACGAATCTCTCGCTGTATGGATCCCACTATCTTCGGTTTCAATATCACTTGGAACGGTGTTATGTTGCATTTCAGTGCAGTCAAAATCTTCTAAACTTTGAACTCTTTCAAATGAGTTCGGTGAAGATTGTCCATTTATGTCTAAACTGTCAAGAGAACGACAAAAGCTTTGCATTTGACTTTCAATGCCTGATAAATTCAATTTCAAAGAACTATCAGATAACTTATCTTTGAGTTGTTCAGTGTCATTAGACATGTGTGTTTGATTACCAGATATTTCTTCTTCTACGCATAATTTAGGTATTTCTCTATTTTTAGCTGCATCCAGGCAAGAAAGCCTTTCTTTTAGACTCATTGATACTTCTTTTACTTCAGTTTTGGCGACTTTTACTTCTTCTTCATTGGTTTGTGATTTTAAACTAGATAAACGCTCTTTAAGTGATTTAGTTTTACTTAAGTCTCCATTTGAAACTCTATTCAACTTTTCCGGCTCAGCCGTTTTGACTTTTTCAAGTGAAGATAATCTTTCTTTAAGAGGTTTCACGTCAGAAGGTAATTTAGTGAGATCACTTGTGGACTTTTGTAATTGAGTTTCTTCTGTAAACTTTTCTAAGCTAGACAGTCTTTCCTTAATTGATTTTTTATTCGATATTTCAGGCAATTTTGGCTTATTAATCTGTAACTCTTGTGAGTTTTCTCTTTCAAATTGTTCTCGACGTTTATGTATATCAACTTTAGGCAAATCTTTTTTCTGGTTGTTATTTTTAACATCATACGCACCATCTTGTTGAAATGATGATATTTTTGCTTCTATTTTATTACTTACTGATGTTCTAATTCTGTTGATATCCCCATTAGTTTTATCCGGAGATTTTTCTTTAACGTTATTATTAACAACTGTTTTAATGATGTTGCTGTTAGTTTGTGAAATGATCCTCGACTTGTATCCCTCAATAGCTCCCTCGTATGTGTATTCCTCGGGCTCTGGAGAGCTTATAGTCGTGGTCGTACATGTGTCGTATTCGTTTGCACTCGAGCCCAGTTTCCGGTTATTGTCACAATGCGACATGTTGTCCATATCCGAATGAATCTTATCTAGATCCATGCCGTCGCTCTGTAATAAAATAAAATATTGATCAGCATGTTATTTAAAGTAATATAGATGGGAAAGTGATCCCTGGTATTGTTCGTGTGAACGGTAAGAAGTTTGACATATGGTCATATAATGTGTATATTACAAGTGAACTTACGGCTAAACTGTGTGTGTCGCAGTCCTCGCTGAGGCTGCTCTTAGTACTGGAGGTGCCGATGCCCAGATCACTTAAATCGTGACCGTCATCATCTGTGTAGAG
Source organism: Lasaia peninsularis (assembly GCA_018236625.1). Taxonomy (NCBI): domain Eukaryota; kingdom Metazoa; phylum Arthropoda; class Insecta; order Lepidoptera; family Riodinidae; genus Lasaia; species Lasaia peninsularis. The sequence goes on from DVZL01002692.1 coordinate 12,905, forward strand.
TGCGAGGTGATTCCGCCTTCTGCGACCAGCTCTGCAAAAATATTTAACAATCGTAAATATCCAGGTTAACATTATTGTATATATTACGAGTTATGCTTTTTTTTTAATAGGCTCCTTCAATTCAGAAAAACAAACAATAAGTCGATGTTTAATGCTGATACACGTTTCGTATTAACGCCAAATGTATTAACGATACTTAGCTAACTTGAAGCTGGGATTTTAAAATTCATGTGTACTTAAAAAACCAGCCAATCAACCAATATAGGACACGAAAATGGTAAGCTATTGAAATTTTACTTTCTTGAAAACTTGACTTTATAGATACTAAAGACATTTCCTGCGGAAGCCTCATAAACATGTTAATAATAAGTAAGATCATAATTACATCATCTAGGACGGATCACGCCAAAGTTTAATTGCATTGAGTCATAACGCGTCATCACCGTTAACAGATGATCAACAAGCAACAGTCATACCTGACCTGATAATAATATTGACATAAACAGGGGTCTTAAAGTAACGATATTAATATAAAATAGAAATAGTGGGTAGTTTTGAAAATAAATTAATACTATACGATAATAATTAATAGGATCAGACGTTACCTTGCATAAATCTATATTTAATCAAAAATATAATTGTTTTAAAATAAAATTTTGCTGAATTACAATTATATTTTTGTATAATTTAATATCTAATACCTTTAAACGAGCAATTCTTTAATTTTGATATATCAGCGATTTCGATAACGGTTCGAACGATTTTCTTGAAATTTTGTATGTAGGGGGTTTATAGCCTAACTAGATCGATTTATCGGGGGCGATAAATCGATCTAGCTAGGTTTTATTTTCAGGTTTAAAGGTCAGGGATAAAAACCTTTATCATTACAATACAAAGCTAAATTTCGCCACATTTTGTTAAGTTAGTATAGCTCAGTTGGAAAATTGGGCGCCTTAATACGCAGAATTCCAGGTTCAAAACCCAGACCGTTCGATACTTTTTTTTCTTTTTTTTTGAGTTCTTTCTTTTTGTGAGAAAACTGTTCTCCAGGAACAGTTTTCTCACACAAGACACAACGCCCTACAGAAACAAGGTAAACATTGTAAATTATGTCGAATACAATTAATATATAATTAAATGCGTAATTTTGTCTAACAGGTGTACAATAGTTAATAATAAATAAAACTAGTGCCACTATTCTAGACGCGTCGTCATCTTATCACTTATTAGTATAAGATCTTACAACCTGGGAAGTAAAACGAGAAAGCTATTCCGTAATTTTTTTATCGAAACTGTGCGAAAATCTACTTGTGAAAAGTCAGCTGTGAGTGATATTATTTCATATCGGTGATATAATGTAGGTTGTTAGTAACTAAATGAAATGAAAATAATAATATTTGAACTATAAATATGACACAGACAACTAACCTGGGGGGTTTAGACCAGCACAAGTTGGTGAGTACTGACATTATGCACTATATTATAAAACAGTTGTAGAAATTCTGGTGACAACAAATGTGATTTTATAAGCTACCATAGTTTACCGTTATGGATAAAAATTGTTTCGTCCATAATTAGCTAACTACATACATAAACCTTTTTTTTCTTATGTTTTTGTATTATAAGTTTGTTTTCAATGTTAAAATGTTTCAATGGCTTCTTTTGTATGTAACATTACCAACGATGTAAACAAAATTTTGAGTTCACATACTTTACTAATTGAAACACTTTTTATGTAATAAGTACACTTGATATTAAAGACATGTTACAAACATAATTCAACGGTGCTTTTGGGGTAAGTTTACTAGCTACCCTAACCTCTTTACACATGACACACAACAGTGACGAGTACTGGCGTTAAAGGGGCAGGAATAAGTAAAACATTACCAATCCTCCCTAATTTTACAACCTTGTGTAATCAAGGTGTTAGTTATAAACAAATCGATTCACGCCTTTGTTTATCACTAATAGTAATAAGTGGCGTCTTGGTTAATACCCTAGATATAAACACTACATTGTACTAAAACAAAGTCGCTTTTCCCGTTCCTGTCTTTTTTTTTAATAGTATAAGAGAGCGAACAGGCACATGGGTCTCCTGATGGTAAGAGACAATCGTGGCCTATAGACACCATAGATGTTGTAGGTGCGCC
>DVZL01002693.1:0-15054 GCA_018236625.1 Lasaia peninsularis
TGAAATGGTGGGCTGAAGCGCATACCATCACTTTCCCACCGATGCCATTGGTGAGCGTTCTTATATCTGTAATTTCTAAACTACAAAACTTACGACTTTGAAAAAATAGTAATGTGATCTGCAAGTTTTTAGTTTTCTAGACCTATTTTTTTATATTTTGAATGAACAAAATTTACTTTTCAGCAGATTTAGTGTATTTATTGATTATAGTGAATTTATTTTACATATTTATGTATATTTATTAATACTATTTCAATCAGTTTTTTTGGGAATTACAATGAATGATATATAAAGAAAATAAATATACTATTGGTCGGGCGGTGGTCTAAATTCGACTATGATAAATTTATATTATAGGTTATTTTGCGATAATTTAATTACCGTATTGAAACTTCTCTGAAAACATTTTTTTAGTTAAAACTCTTTCATCATCTTTCACCGTTATTTTTGAAAATATAAAACCTTAAAAAATAAATAACAAACAAAAAAACAATTTCACAAAGTGTACATCATGTACATACACGTGTAACGAATTCTTTGTGTGTGTCAAATACATGGTAGTGAGTGTAAAGCTTTATTTATTGCCTTTATAAGCATTATTATTGAAAAATATTGGCATTCTGCACTTACACATAAACTATGAGTTTGGCAAATTTCATACTTCACCTTCCACGGAATTTTCGTAAAAAGAGGTCCAAAGTTTATCATATTATTATTATATTTTTGACATCACTGTGCATTAGGACTGCAAAAATAGTTGAATTTGGTAAGTTTATATAATATAAAAAAATGAACGGTTCAAGTTATTTCGTACACGACTGTACTTTATACAACAATAGAAACATAATGGTATGGCGGTGCATTGACTAGGTTTATTTCTCTTCCTAATGGTTCCAGTGAAAATAGAATTGGAGAGCAAGCTCCAGTATAACGAGGATATTAGATTTGATTTTCTTTCGAGAATGCTGAGGACAGCTCATCACACAAGGAAAGATAATCTAAATCAAGCATTTAAAATAATCAAACGTAAAAATACGTTTCATAAAATAAATCGTCATGATTATCCAACGATATTAGATCCAAGGATGTGCAAGGGGGCAAATTCATCACCATATGATGAAACAAGAATAAGTTGCCCTACCCGAGAATCAAATCCCGGAATTCGTGCGTCAAAGGCGGACACTGACTACGTTCGTCCACAGGATTAGTGGTAGGATTTTGACAATTCGTATATATATTTTTTATTTTTACTCCGTGATTGTAGACCACAAAGGCGATTCATATGGAGTGTTTAGGAACCACCAAGATTTATAAAAAATACTTAAATTGATAAAATTACATTTAAAAAAAATATGCATTTTTGGTGTTATTTGGGGTCTTTTTCTGCTTGTACCTACATAGTAAAACTAGCAGTACACAGTAAATGATCTTCATTTAAAATGCTCGTAATCAAAATAACATTTTCGACATGTATAATATGTAATATGTAATGCAATGTATAAAGGATTTTTAATGGCTACTTTTCACAACTGTACCTACTTATATTTTATACTAGTGAGCCAGGCGCGCGTTGCTACGCTAACTACGAAACTGTGCAGCGCCACCTGGTGCAGAGTGACATCGATGAGCATACCATACAAAACTTCTCCGTAGAAAATACATACATATACCAATTTTCATATTAATCGGTCGAGTAGTTTTTGAGTTCATTGATAACATTAAGACAAACATTAATTAATGTATTTGCTGTGCAGCAACTCGTCCAGGTAGGGATCCACCGTCTTACCTATACCTACTGCCATAATGACAGTGTCGTGTTCCGGTTCGGAGGTTAGGGTAGCTGGTAGACTTGCACACCAGACCTAACACCCCGGCCACAGAACAGCGACGCACCTACGACATCTATGGTGTCTATAGACCACGGTTGTCTCTTACCATCAGGAGAGCCGTAAGCTTGTTCGCTTCCTCATATATAGACCTTGAGACTAGGAGTGGGGCTTGTTTCTCTTATAGTTTGTGGATGTCAGAGGGCGGTTGGTCTGTGTAAAAACAAGCGCCCCCGTCCCACCCCAAGATTATGTATTCGATCCCGATATAATCTGATATAGAAGCGGGATAAAGCTTAGGGCGAAGAGCAAATTTTGTTAGCTTCGAAATAAAGCTGAATTCTTCAACGCCTCGGCTCTGGCTAGGAGATTATAAGTATTCGGAGCCTTTACAACATTAACAAATTACCCGAGCGCCTTTCCGAACTTTCTCTTTCTTTGATCAAAAATCAATGACTCCCTCGCCCTTGAAAGCCTGAACAAAACAACATTAAAATCGATTTTGTAGTCTTCACAATTCCTACATGCCTAGCTTCCCCCACATTCATTACTCTCTTCATACAAACACGCTGGTTTGGGAGACTCACGACAATATCAACTATAACCTTGATTTGGTCTATTCATGCACATCAGTGCGGTTTCCATGACGTATCAGGGGCATCGCCATGCCGGACGTGCATCCGTACCCCGTTAGGGGCTATCTGTACACACCAGTGAGTTGACCAGATTTGGTTTAACAGCTCGACCACAAACTGTGACGCATCTACAACATTTATGGTATCTATAGGACTCAGTTGTTATCATCAAGAGACCCGTGTGCTTGTTCCTCTGTTTATGACGGTTCTTCTGTTCCTCAAAAACGATCTTACTTCGATAAATTACTTAAATATTATTAGGGAAGGCTTGAAGTATATCTCTAGCTGTTGGGGATCGCGATTTCAAAGATTGAAAAACTCAGTGATAGACCACAATAGTCGTTCGAACACACTGACAATGTTACTGACGTTCCAGTCACTTGGAGGCTGATAGTCCGGAAATTAAATCAGATTATGTTGTAGAATAATATTATAGTTATAAAATAAATAGCCTATGTATGTATGTGTGGTTTCTTATATTTATCGTATTAATTTCCTGATAGTAACAATTACAAATATCATCACGCTAAGCTCCTTGAGGGATAGGCAGAGAGGGTGGAGTGCAAAGTATAACGATTCCTAAACACTTGCTTCCACCACATCACATGTGTTGGTCCGGGTCCTCTGTCTAGAATAGGATATCTGCCTTCCTACCAGGCAGTTAGTAAGAGGCGAGCATAGGTAAACAAGGTCATTCCCAACCAGACCTCTGATGGTAGAGTGCTGTTCAGCAACTCGCCCGGGTAGGGATCCACCACCTAATATTCCTGCCACCATAATGACATTGTCGTATTCCGGTTCGGAGGGCAGGGTACCCGGTAGACTTGCACATCAGGCTTACAGTGACCTACGACATCTATGGTGTCTATAGGCTGCAGATGTCTCTTACTATCAGGAGAGCTGTGTGCTTGCTTGCTGTCTTATTCGATAAAATAATCATTACTCTCTTCATTCAAACATGCCGGTTTCAAAGACTCATTACTCCACCCCGGATAATAGACGTGAAATTTGGTCGTGGAATATCAACCTAGGTTGAAGATAGAAACAAGCTATACGGTATCATCAATTGAGTGGATAGGCACCAAATTATCACGTCGCTATGATTTGTAACATGGTCACGGTGTTAGTGATAAACGTACTTTTACAAGGTTCTTCATAAGAAAACTGATATTCTTTAGAATAAACCTTTGATAAACAGACTTTTATTCCTTAAAAATAATGAATCTTTCCAATGTGAAAAATATTATTTTTTGACATTTATGTGTAGAATAAAACCGTTCGAATCCGGAATCTTATTAAAATATATACATTTTCGTTATAACAAAAATAACAATCGTCTCATAAATATGTCACTGTCAAGTTGTCAGTATTTTTGTAACGAACGAAATTTCCAGCCTGAAAAAACATACTATTCTTGATTCGGATAATATTGTTTGAATTTACCAAGTCTCTTTTAGGAAAGGGAACTTTCTATAAACGAATTTTAATACTTATGCATAATTTACAATTATTGAATATAATATGTATGACTAATAAAAATAAATATTACTGGACAAATTACACAATCTGATCTAAACCCAAAGTAAGCAAATTAAATGCTTGTGTTATGGGTGTTAGACAAAGATACCAATACATAAAACACTTAAATAGATGCAAGAATAAATTTAATAAACACCCAGACCCGGAAATACAAACATTGATGTTCATCACACAAATGTATGTCCCCTTCGGGAATCGAACCAGAGCGTCGCGACTAGTCGATGCGGTAAGACGTTTACGCTAGCCACTCGACCTCGGTGGTCTAAATCTATGTGTACATAATATGTTATATATACATATATTTATGTCTAATTATTTTTACATATTTTTATTTTATCGTACACGATATCTTCCATTTAATAATCACATTTTTTTCTTTTGTATATACAAGATTAACACATACAAAGTATTAAATAAATACATCATCTGAGCTGCAAATTCTGGTCACCGTTATGAAAGACGATTGCAAAGAAAGGGCTTACATTTGAATGCGATAAAAACCAAAATAATGGTATTTGAAAGAGACGAAACCAGAACGGATGTAAGAGTTATGGTTAATGATGTAGTGCTGGAACAAGAGAATGAAATTGTATATTACACACCGCAGCAGGTGCACCGCAGACATGTAGAAAGAAGAGTGAATGCTGGAATAAATGAAATTGCGAAAATCAAGACATCAATACAACTCTTTTTGTAAAATAGTACCAACTCCGGTTTCGTAGACTTATCGTCAGATGGCAATTTTTGCAAGTAGACGAAAGCAGACAAAAAAAACTACTGAGCTAAGCTAACTGAGCTTATAGCCCAGGTAATATTTATAACAGAAAATACAAAAATGTACATAGTGATAACTTATAAGCTATTAATTACAATCGTTGACTGAAATTGAATTCCTAATACGGAGACATATTTGCCACCTGTCACGTCATGGGACATAATATCGTCGGCTAATCGTGGGTGCATATGTACCCCGCCTACTCCTTCAGAGATATAAAGATATTTATCATTTTATTTTATTCATATCACAGAAAAAATATATATGAGAGAAACATAATATAATTTACCGTCTCGAAATTCATTGAAAGACTTGTTTAAAGACATAAATATTTTTACAGTTTACAGCCAATTTATGAATATATTATACGTACGCGAGAATGCAAATATGTTTAATAAAAACTCTGAAAAATATAGTTATGAGACCAGAAATAAGAACGAGCTATTCCTAGGTTTTGATCGACGAAAATAAATGAATCGTTTCTCGGGGACTGTTTACGATTTTGTAACAAAATTCCAATAGGTGTACTCGCTTTGACTGACAATAAGTTTAAGTATTAAATAAACCGACCAAGTACGAGTCGGACTGGCACATGTAGGGTTCCGTATCAGTATCCGTTAACAGCGATGTATTTGAAATAGTGATAGATAGAAAGTTGGAATTTTCGCAGATGTATTTCTGATGCCGTTATAACAACAAATACTAAACATAATTAAGTTAATATTTAAAGTGTTAAGGAAGCCTTCATGAGTGAGTCTGACTCCAATGACCAAGTGGCCAATTTTATATTTTCCATTACAAATAATATGCAGTTGGTGTGTTGAAATTTTTGATTTTCTTTTAAATTATTATTATCAATGACTTCCAATTGACATTTTTGTTTTAATTCCTTTTCTTAATATTTTGTAACTTTATTAAAAATTGTTTTTAATTGTAAATTATCCTGTTTTGTATAAAATAATTAAAAACATTTACTCTATGATCTAATATCGCCTCGTTGGTCGAGGCTCGGTTTCAATTCCCGATGGGGACAGACATTTGTGTAATGAACATAGATGTTTGTATTTCCAGGTCTGGGTGTTTATTAAATGTATTCTTGTATCTATTTAAGTATTTCTATCTATTAGTGTCGTTGTCTAACACCCATAACACAAGGTTTTAATTTGCTCACTTTTTGGTTAAATCAATTTGTGTAATTTGTGCAGTAATATTTATTTATTTTATTTATTTGAAGGGACAAGGAAAGGCTGCTCTTTATTGTGAGATCTATATCAGACAACTTGCGAGCATGTGTAATTGGGCGAGGAGAATAAAAATGTAACGCGTGGTTATAAACGTTGTAAATCTACAGTCAACTTTTAAATCGATTAATAATTAAAATAGAGAGAGAATAACATCGGGTAATTATGAACGAATTTAACGCTATAAGACTCCACCTAACACGTAACACGTTTGTCCTGATGTCAACCGATTGTCGTCCCAAATCCCGAGTCTCTTGGTCTACCATCATTAGGTGTTGTGAAAGAACTCACGATGTGAAAAATCTCCTTGACGACCGCGCTGTCAATATTAGTTAACAGTTGTCATTGCCGCTTGCTCTATAGATGCATAATATAAGAGAAGAAGGAGATGCGCCGTTATATTTATTTATTTACGTACCAAACAAGTTCACCGATTAGTCTGTCAGAATAGTAGAACTACTAGAAACTTCCACCGGTAGGACCTCCTTGTACCAATGAATCTTCCTAAGTACATTTTCTAAGTGCTCACACAGTGAAGGAAAACATTGTGAAAAAACGCAACTAAGACTTGCCACCTGACACATCAAAGAACCGAATATCGTCGGCTCATCGTGGGTGCACATGTACCTCATTTTTATGTCGGTTAAAAATTAAATATGTTAGATATATTTAATTTTGTCGACAATTAAAAGAGTATTAATCTCAGTTTAGTTATAACTAGATGGTAAATCTGACTTAATACAACGCCCACTGGTAACCCACGCGGAGGTTTTAAGGTCATTCCAGGAAGCTCCGTTAAATATTTTTTGTCATTATTCACAAATCCCTATTCCTACTTCCCTACTATCCCTACTAATATTATGAATGCGAAAGTAACTCTGTCTGTCAGTTACGAACCACCGGTTCAGTGGTTCGTAACCTATCATAGTAGTATACTCTCGACGCCATCCTCCTGCGGACGATTAATTTAGACGAGTTCTTTTTTAGCTTGACAATTAAAAATTGAATTAGTTTTTTTAGTTTATTTTACATTTGTAGAACAATGTGTCCTAGTAACAAAGCTATTTACTTTCTAAACTGGAACACGATCGTAGTGTTCCTTCATCATAATAGCACTCAGAATATGTACATCCCTACTAATAGTTTTTATAAATACGAAAGTAACTTTGTCCGTCTGTCTGTTACGCGTTCACGCCTAAACCACTGATCAAATTTTAATGAAATTCGGTACAAAGATAGAGATGACCTTGAGGAATAACATAAACTACTATTTACTGCAAAAAAGAGTGGATGAATGTTTTTATGTAAATGTTATGATGACATATAAATATAACCGATTCTCTAAAACTATATTGGAATATTCAATGTAAGCGCAGTCACGAGTGTTTATAAATGAAATAAAAGTAAAAATTAAAATTAAAAATAAATAAATTTGCATAGAATTGCATTAATATAAAAGTTTGTGTGTAAAAGTTTCAATGCCCTATCACAGTGAACCTAACCTAACATAAAAGGCTCATACAGTTTCTTAAATGTATTCTATATTGTTAAAGAACCGAGGTATAGATCACTCACTAAAATTATTTTGTAGGAAACCTCCATTTTCTTTTTTTTAACCGAGCCGACGCCTGCTGCAGTTACCAGTCATTCCAATCGAAGATATTTTCACTCCTACTTGACCTTTTTTGATAAATTTAAGATTTTATTAAATTATGAGTTGGAGCTTTATTATGAAATAAAAACCTAATCAATATCGAACTTGTAGTTTTTCCGTATGATATACAATAAATAGACAAAAAGGAGTATTGTTCGATGATTTTTTTCGGTTTATCTGGAAAGTAACATTACCTGCGATTGGATTTGTGGCCGATATGGTGACGGACTTGCCACCTGTCGCATCGTGGGTGCTTAAATATATACGTCTGCCTACACCTTCGGGGATATTGTCGTAATTATATTTCTTTATTTTATAAAAATCGTCCCAATAAGCTACTGCGACTATTTTTTCGAAATAAAATTTATTCGCTTTATATTATATGTTGATGTGTATGATATTCTTTTAGGTAAAATGTTCAGATTGTGAAACAAATCTAATGTTACGTGTCTAAGTTTAAAATAATAATGGTAAAATGTACGGTGAATCTACTCATACTGTGACCGTACCAATAATTTAATAATTATTATTATCGTTATTCATCCCTTGAATAATATTATCATAATTGTAGTTTTTGAAATTCATGACGTGAGAAAAGAAAAATCGCTTTTTATTTTAACTGAACTAAGCATTTTTCGAATGTAAAAAAAATAACGTATTTATTATGTGCTATAAAAACATCAATTGTATTATTATTTAAAGTTGTTTCTAATTATAATTTAAATGGATACATCTAGTTTTTTAATAAAAATATTATCACTTTATTTAAAATAAGCAATATACAATAACAGATAATCATACAGTTCGTTCGTTTTCAGCTAAAAAAAAATAAAAAAAGATTTACTAATTTATTGGTACAATTGACAGAATTGGTAATATTCATAGTCACTTCGATAAATATGTATATACATATCATTTAACACAAACTGTACTAAAACACTAATTAGATATACTAACACTAACACATATAAATAACAAAATTATTATTATATATATATATATATATATAATAAATATGAAGACTAATATGTTTTTATTTTATTTAGATAAAAGTCTATTTTTCACTTCCTATCGTGGTCAGCTTATTGACTCGAGCCAAAAACCACTTAGATAAGCAACAAGTGAATAGTAACCTTGAAAAAACTCACTTACCAAAATACAAAAAATCACTTTTTCCTTAACAAAATCACTTATTTATTATGTTTAACTGATACACAGAACAAAATGGGTTTTTTAATCACTGAAAACGGATGGAACGACCACCCCGCACGGAATATAGGAGTCGACTGGGCATTTGTGTTATGAGATGTGGGAACAAGAAATCCTTTCAGTAGCCTTTCAGCCAAATCGTCGTCTACAGGAGTGAATTTCAAAAATAACGCTTAACAGTAAAACAATAAAGTTAAAATTAAACATCGCTAAACTTTTATTTATAAACGCAAAATGAAAAAAAAACGGCAAAGGTGTTGTAGCATACAGCCTTTAGAAATTTATTCCTTTACGCTTTTAAATGTACTTCGTATAATATGCCTTCAGAAGTAAGAAGAGGTGCTACTAATAAACTGATACATTTGACTAAACGTATCAGTGATATGCTTTGTAAACACTTGTTCTGGTCCCCAGCGATAATTTTAGATGTATTAAAAACAAAAACCAAAAAGGCTATTATATATATCTCAATAGAGTCATGATACTTAACAATAAACACTAGCTAAGCACGATTTAGACTCATACACGAAGGGTTCCGTATAATTATTATTTATTAAAACGGCCAAATAATCGCGTTAGTTGAATGGGAACACCCTTTGTATATTTATTTTATCTGTGAAAATTTCTACTGTCTAGCTGTCTCTTAGCTGGATTTGGGTACAGAAATTCAAAAATAATGATTAATAATAACTGGTTTATCAATTTGAGATTGTACCAACATTTATACATGCAAACAAATATTTTCCCGTCATAGAAATATATAGCGTAAATCCTTTTAAGTTTTATTAATAATGCTATTATTAAAAAGAATAATATTATTATTAAAATTAAAAATTAATATTAAAATAACAATTTATATTACAAAAGTTTCCGCTGTCCGTCTGTCTGTGTGTCAGACAGACAGTGTTGCCAGAGTGTATCTCAACCGTGATAGATAGAAAGTTAAAATTTTCACTAATGATGTATGAATATTTCTGTTGCCGCTTTAACAATAAAGACTAAAAATAAAATACAATCAATATTCAGAGGTGTCTCCTATACAACAAATTGCCGTTTTTGCGAATAATGCTACGGAACCGTTCGTATGCGAGTCCAACTCGCACTTGGCTGGCATTTTATTGTTAACTCTACAAAATGTACGCTGTTTCGTCACCGTAATTATAAAAGTTCGAGCTTTATACTGAACTATTGAAACCTCGAGAATAATATACAAATTAAACTTTAAAGTAATTATGCCTGCTCGCTACAAACGGTGGCAACATCGTTTGTAGTTTATTTCTTTGAGGCGCAAACTCCTACACATATATAAATGTTTTTCGACGCTTTTTACCTGTTAGGAATAAAATATTTACTTTATTAAATAAACTAGCGACCCGCCCCGGCTTCGCACGGGTATACTATACATGTTATATACATAAAAACCTTTCTCTTGAATCACTCCATTTATTAAAAAAACCGCATCAAAATCCGTTGCTTAGTTTTAAAAATTTAAGCATACATAGGGACAGACAGAGAAAGCGACTTTGTTTTATAACATGTAGTGAAGTACCACGCTTCTCTTTTAATTGTATGATACAGTGGCTAAAAAGCCTCAGTGGCTTTGTGGGATGCACTTCGGACTTCCATTTAGGTATTCCAGGCTCGAACCCTGCCATGTACCAATGAGTTTTTCTAACTTAAGTGACTGTGAACTGAGTACTCTTACGGTAGAAAGAATCCCGAGGTTATGAATAGTTTAACGTTAATAATCTTGTAAGAAAATCAGCCAAGTGCAAGTCTCGCGCTCAAAGGGTTCTGTATCAATATTTATAAAAAACGGTAAAAAATCACGTTTGTTGTATAGGAGCATTATGTAATTATTTTATTATGTTTTTAGTATTTGTCCTTATAGCAGAAACAGAAATAAATCGTGCGTGCAAAATTTGAGCTTTCTAGCTGTCACGTTTCTTGAGATACAGCCTAGTGACAGATAGACGGACTGAGAGAGAAATCTCAGTAATAGGTTTCCGTATTTACCCTTCGGTTACGGGACCCTAATAAAAGGAAAATAATGAGGTAGTAGACTGTATACATAATAAAGGTAAAGAATAAGTATTGTTAATTAACAAAAAAACTAAAACTTTATCACCTTAGTTTAAAATTTTTAGTTTATTCTTTAATTGACTTTTTAAAAAAATATAATTTTTGAAACTGTCAAGTCAATTTATATGATTTTTAATAAAACAAATTTAAAAATAATAATTTGTATATAACCTTGTTTTTTTATTTTAACATAGATGTTAAAGTTTTGAATATAAATAAAATTATAATTTATTTATATCGTTTAGGACTTATTTAAATTACACAAAAAAGTTTACAAACTGAAAGCGGTGTTTTATAAATTTATTCGCTCTCCGGGAGGCAAACACTAAACTTTCTTCCCGCAGGAACCTTCCTTAGACTTCATTAAACACAACAACAAATAAATTAATTTAAATGTATATATTAACTATGTATACACTAGCTGTGTCTGCGACTTGCGACTGCGACAAACAGACAAACAGACTGACAAAATTGTAAAAAATATTACTTTGCTAAACGCACTTTGTAAAGAATAAAGTGGTTATTTTAATATTACATATAGATACTGCAATTATCTATTTGTATAGATGTAATATGCGTGTGTATGACAGTTTTTTTTATATCTCATTAAATTGAATGAATGAGTAAAAACTTTATTGAACACCAATACAATTACATTATTTTATTACAACAAATAATTATACTTATAATAGATAAGCTTATATTAATTGATATGCAAAGGCGGTCTTATCGCTAAGTAGCGATCTCTGCGAGACAACCCTTGCAAAACAAGGATACGGAAATAAAATGTATAAATTAGGGCATTGGTATTAAAAGTCTAGATATACAATACATATAATAAGTGTAACAGAAATAAAATAAAATAAATACATACATACTCAAATATAAAAAGAAATATATTGATAAATACATATATTACCACTACATGAAAACTGATGATGAATCCTGATAATGGGCTTTCAAAAGTTTCTTAAAAATCGAAAGTGATTGTGCCTCCATAATGTGCAAAGTAAGTGCATTCTACAATCTTATGGCTTTACAGGTATAAGACAGATGGTAGTAGTTACTGTGTTGAACGGGTACACGAAGTTTATGTTTACATTGTACACCAAGTTCACGTTTTACTTTGTTTTTAGGATTACGGGACCCTATTATTAAGAGTCCGCTCTCCATCTGTCTCTTTGTCCCCGACCGTATGCTATAGATATCGATAAGTAAGTGTTTACGAATTTGTGTACAATAAAGAATTAAATAAATTATATGACATAATCACACTGCTATCGAGTTTTGCCACGCCACAATAAATATGGACCCGCGGTTAGCCAACAATGTTAGGTCACATTATGTGACAGGGATCGGCATATCGGTCACAAATTTTGGGTTTTCTTGACTGCACTACACTTAAGTTGACTACCCAAATAGAGTCCCAATAGGGCACCGAAGCACCGAGGCTATATTTCACAATTACAAATATCCAACTACATTACCAAAGTGACCTATAAACTTAGTAACTCAATACTTGGTCAAATTAATGACACCTCCCTGAGTAACTTCCGTTCGCGACGACCGAACCTACATTTTCTGGGGTTAATGTAATTGTGTCGGGGGAGGGGGGGGGAATCCAACGAAATAATCTGCAGTGATTAGACGAGACATGCGAAGGCGTGTATTTAGGAATCCTTAATGGTATCCGTTTCAGGGTTCCGGTTGCGCGCTTATAAGGGTCACGACCCTGGTAAATGATTTTATAGAAATAAAACAGACATATAAGATTAAATTTATATTAAAATATAAAAAATATTTATTGTTGGCAACACTGACTGTAGTGAAAAATAGTACCTGGGTGACCGAACTTGGCTCGGTTATTTATAACCATGCAAATATTATATTATTTGCTGATGAACCTGGGATTCCTGAGTTTTTCTTACCGAGCTATTCTAACTTCGTAAACGGTGGCGTAATTTAGGTTCGTATTCTAATTATATTGTAGGAGGTTTTTATTCAATGTAAACACGATTAATGGTCTTTTTCAATAAACTATCAACCATAAGAGATAGGGCTACCTTATGTCAGTAACCAGGCAACCACTGTTATTAATAAAAATATCCTAGAGACAAAACTCTAGTAAGCCTAAGATAGGTTATTAAAAGCGGTCCCAAAACGACATTTCTAAAAATAAAAAACCAGCGAAACCCCCTAAATACAAAATTTTAAGGAAATCGGTCGACACGACACGTGAAGGAAAACATCGTGAGGAAACCTGGATTTATTGAATTCGACCCAATCTAGGCTTGGACCTAGTTTCCCTTCTGGGTTGCAGAGGTATGCATGAAACTGAAGATGCGTAAAACTGGTGTCCTAGTCAAATCTCCTAGATTAGGTAGCTGACCTCGATATCATCTGATATAATACGGGATAAGGTTAAGATGAAAGAAAGATTAATCTATATCATCTCTGTGATTGAATGGATTTAGGGTCCGACATTAACGCATGAGATCTCGGGTTCGATTCGCAGGGCTCAACCTATTCATTAAAGTTTTTTCAGATTTAATTTATCTGAAAAAACTTATAACTCAAGAATGGGCGCATCTATCCATAATATAAAGTTTGCAAAATCGGTAGAGCGGTTCTTCATTTATGACATTTTTTTGTAACAAACGAATTCAATAAATGGAGGATCACTTTGTGAATAATTTTGCTGTCAAATAGAATCTTATTTCAGTATTGACAGTTGAAGCATATTGTTATATTATTAATGCGGTCATTTCATTTTGGACGTGCTTCGATGAAAGCAAATCGTCAGTTTTTTTAAATATTTCACTTTATACGTAGCGAAACAAGTACCGGGCTACTAGTTTTAATATAGATATTATAGCTACTGTGAATAACGATTATTAGTCGAATAAAGTTAGTACCTCAAACTCACAAGATTGATAACGCAATATACATGAGCTTAATGTGTCGTAAAGCCAGCCGCTAATCCGGTCGTTGGAGTTAATTCTACTCTATAACCACTATTGCACTTGTTTTTGTGGAAACATCTAATCGATTTGACTTACGCCTGATTTACACTAAAACTTAGTTGATCAGTTAACTAAGTTTTACAGACTAAACTAAACTAAGTCAACTTTACTTTTAGATAGAACTAAATTTTAACTTTTTTTTCTTATTGGATAAGACGGTAAATAAGCACATTGAAATTTAGATTTAAAATACACTTTACTATTTTGTTTGTTTAATTATCATTTCAATGATGTCAAATTTATCACGAAGAACCTCGGTGGCATTGCGGTACGCGCTTCGGACTTCCATTCAGGTAGTTCAAGTTCGAATTTTAACATATACCAATAAATTTTTCTAACTTATGTACATTACGGTTAAGGAAAACATCGTGAGGAAACCCGGACTCATTGACATAATTTAGGTTTGATCCCAGTTTCCCTTCTGAGTTACAAAGGTCAGATTGCAATACAAACTGTTGTCCTAATCAAATCCCCTAGATTAGGTAGCCGAGCTCGATATCATCTGATATAAGACGAAGACGGAGAAAATGTAATATTTATCAAGGTCATAACTAAAAAGAAAAATCGTTTTTCGCAATCGGATTCTTTGTTAATGGTTATTATGTACGTTAAAATAACCCTTATGATAATTTGTTTCACTATGTACTTATTTTCATACGATAATACGAGTTAAAAAGTATTAAAAAATATATAAAATAGAGATTCTCTTATGTTTGAACATTTAATTATCTCGCTAACAACAGGACAAAAAATGGTAGACTATAAATAAAATGTTGTATTATCAATACAGTAAAAACTACTACGGAGCTCGTAGCACTTACCGCCTACGTCGTAGAAAATGAGCGTAGCAAGCATTGTACATAAATACTATTCGAGCTTAGAAATAAATCTCTGGCTTCAGTTCATCATTTTTAATGCCAACGGCTAAGGAGTGGAATTCGCTGATTTCGTGTTTATTTCCCGAACAATATAACCTAGCATGTTTAAGGGTAGAGTGGATAGGCTGTTTCTAGGTAGGCATGTTCCACCTTTGATCCCATCCGCACTTAACATCAGGTGAGATGGCGGTT
>DVZL01002694.1:0-15053 GCA_018236625.1 Lasaia peninsularis
CAGTGAATATACGAAAATTCAGGCTCGGAGTTCGTATCATTTAACTGTCAAAAAGATACACAATAGCCCCGCTGGTTTGGAGGGTAAGGTAGCCGGTTAACTTACTTCCGCAAGAGGCCTTTAACCCAGCCTTAGGTTGGCAACGCACCATTACCTTATTTGGTGTCTACAGGCGACGTATTTTCTTTACCATCTGGGAATCCGTCTGCTTGTTTGCCTTCCAATAATAAAACAAAAGTTGAGGTGTGTCAAGGGATACCCGGATGGAACGAAGTTGACGATTATTTTTTTATTACAATTTCTTCACTAATTTATCGATAATAAAAAAAATAATCGTCGCGACACCACACTGTTCAATGCGTAATAGAAATGAAAATATCTGGCTTGCTTTCTATTAGATAGAAACAGACAGAGAAACATGCGCACGCCGCACAGCTTACAATTACTTACTATAGCAAAAAGTGTCGTTACAACTTTTCGTTAGAATTTGTTCCGTGTAGCAATAAAATTGTTCTACATAAAACTCGTCGCCACATCTGTAAAGTTTTTTTGTCATACTCAGACCTTTGTTCTACTTAATGCAGTTGATAGAAATATGATAAAACTTACTTGATGTAATAAGGTTTCCCCCGATTATCCAGCGCCTGTTCCCAGCCGTAGGGTAGTTCCTCCTCATCCTGACTGCTGCTGCTGATGCTGTCATCTTTGGTAGGCCAGCTCTCCACTGGTGGTAACCAGCTGGCTGTTCTTGTGATGTGACTGGAAATAAAAAAAAACAGTCAGTATAACAAAAATTACAGCAATATTTTGTTGGACGACGGTAAAAGATTTTTAGATTCTCAGATGATAAGAAATATTACTCACATATAGGACACCAAAGATGGAAAAGGATTTGCCTTATTTTGGATTTAAAAGCTTCACAGTTTCAAGTAAGAGCGTACTTGAAGCTGTGAAGTTTCTAAATCTATAAAAATAAATAAAATTGGATTGTATGTATGTAATATTAAATTAACATCTTTTTACTAAATGCATAAATGTATGTTTACAAGGTACATATACCAAAACAATATTTTATTAATTTTTATCCGTCTATCGGTTTGCACCCTCAAATCTCCGAAACGGTCGGAACGAATTAGACGGGACTTTCATTGGCAGACAGCTGATGTAATGAGAAAAGGCTTTGGCTACTTTTATTTTAGAAATGTGTAAAATAAAATAATTAAATAAAAACGCAGACGAAGTCGCTGGCACAGATAGTCCAAAATAAGACGAAGACCTGAACTATTCTTGAGGTAGGAATATACAAGGTTCCCCGTGTTGGTCCGGGTTCCGTTGTAGAATAGGAATAACTCTTAAGAGGCGAGCACAGGGTCTATTGTCACCAACACCGTGACATTGACTAGGTGGTAGATCAGAGTCCGTCACCGTCTTATCTATTCCTGCTACAATATCGTCAGTGCTCGCCATTGTCGTGTTCTGGTTTTGAGGGTAGGGTAGCCGGTAAACTTACTCATGCAAGAGGCTTAATATGCCAGCCTCAGGTTGGCAAATCACCATTTCTTACCATCAGGAAATCCGCCTGCTTGTTTGCCTTCCAATATCATAAAAAACCCATGGAAAAAACTGAAGACTTTAAGGCGTAGAAACTTCTTTGAATTTTCTTCAGGCAAAAAAAATAAAGGGAATAAGTGCTTATTACACTTAATAAGCACTTATTCCCGTTATTTTCTCTATTATCTTAAAAATATGAAAGGGCAAAAAATCCAATAAGGAAGGGTGCCATCAAAAACGCTTTGCGAGACTCATTTGAATTCGTTTACAAAAATATCGTAGGCCCTTTGTCGTAGGGCGCAATCGTCACGTTGTACGACGGAAAGGACCCTTGATAAGCGTTGTTCACAGTAAAGGATGTATAAACAGGTGAGATAGACCTAAAAACACAATTTATAGCGGAGAAAGGTCTGAATATAAGAAACTAGCTTGCTGCTCGCGGCTTCGCCCGCGTGAATTATTTTAATAACTTAGACCACTCTCAAAGAGCAGACATTTTGCTGACTTGTAATACTTATTGCGTAAAAACATTCCCTCTTTTTAATGTAGTCGGTTAAAAAGTAGCCCATGTCCTTCCTCAGGGTCAACTCTATTTCTGTACTAAATTTCATTAAAATCAGTTCAGTGGTTTAGGCGTGAAGGCGTAACAGACAGACAGACAGAGTTACTTTCGCATTTATAATATTAGTACGGATATTATATACCTACTAGTGACCCGCCCCTGGTTCGTACGGGTATTTTGTAAGTAGTATTTTACCCGTGTTGGTCCGGGTCCTTCGTAAAGAATAGACCAACTGCCTTCCTACCAGGCACCTCGTTAGAGTCGAGCATAAGTTAACTGGGTCACTACTTACATGACCACTGGTGGTCATGTTGTGTAAAAAAAATATGGAATAGTACAAGGGTGTGTTTTCAAGAAGAAAGTAGATTCATAAAAGTTCATACTAATTCCTGTTAGTATATCAAATTTAAAAATTATGGCAGTATTTAATATACCTAGTAATTTCTAATTTGATAGCCTTTTAATGTATGCGATAATGTCTCGTATTTTTCAAGACTTTCACATCGATCAATAAAAAAAATAGAATTAGAATTAACCACGGTGTCCACGTTCTTATTTGCATTTTTCATTAAAACTATCAAATGTGTTGAAGGGTCCAACTTTCTAATTATTAACGAATAACTTTTCTTATATTTGTGATAAATATTTCTAAGTTGTAAGCTGTTTTCGGCTGTCGCCTGTTAAGATCGTTAGCTTCGAAGGACCCTGGGCTGAATTTCCAGGTCGGGCAACTTTTCTAAAATGTGCCCGAAGTGGCGATAGGCTTGACACCTATTACATTATGGGCCCTAGTACCTTGGCTAATCGAGGGTGTTCTAGTATATCTACTGGATTTAAGAGTCGTGGATATATCTTCCCACCTCTGCCTACCCCTTAAGAAATAAAAAACCCCGCGCACAAAGGAGCTCCCTTTGAATATTAATTTTATTCTTTTTTTAATATTGTTAAAGTGACAAAAGAAATAATCTGTAAAAATTTCAACTTTCTTGCTATCACGGTTCATGTGATACAGCCTGGTGACAGACAGCGGAGTCTTAGTAATAGGGTTTCATTTTCACCTTTTGGGTGCGAAACCCTAATTTATAACATATAATTTATACTAGTATAATATTATCATCGAAAACTCACAACATGACATATCATAATAATACATAATTCCCGAGAGGCTGATTGTATCAAAACAGAACATTCTGTAATTTTCAGATGATCAAAGCGATTTATTTAGCATCCTTTTGGGACGATCATACATTCTTACAAATATAAAATTATAAAATATTTTACATTACCAAAGATAACATTAATAACACCTCATATTCCCAAGGTAGAAGTACAAAATCCATGAAAACCTATCTTGTTTATTTTGCCACATGTTTACATCAGCGGTAATATTTTTGGGATCGTTTTTAGAGCGCTCATACATAATCTAGTACGTGATAATATCTTATATTCCCAAGATGGCGCCCGTACATAATTCCATCAAAACAGAATATCTTGTTTGTTTTGACAGATGATTACATCGGACGGCGATATTTTTTCAGGCGCGCGTCCGCCATTATCTTCGCAAAATATTTTCCGTAGAATTTGTTCTCACGCTAAATTTATTTGCTAACAGCCTACATGGGGATGTTTAAAGGATGGAAGAATGTTGAAGACAACGCTTTGTTTTTTTTTTGCTTTTTTTGTTGTGAAATGAGTGTAAAACATGAAGCTAATATTAGTATCCGGAAACAACACTCCTAACAACGATCTGTCATGAATAATACGTAGTATTGCTAAAAAAATCCTGATACTGTACAATTTGTTCTTATGCTAATTTTATTTACTAACACTAACAGCCTACATAGGGATATTTAGAACGTCCCTTTAAGGATGGAATAATATTGAAGATAACGCTTTGTATTTTACTGTTTTTTTATTGTGAAATGTGTATAATACATAAAAGCTAAAGTTACTATCTTGAAAAAAACAATCCTAACAACGACCTGTCCCAATTTTGTAGTATTGCTAACCCTTTCTAAACTAGACGTTAAAACAAACCTTGTGAGAGTGAGTTAGTCGGCCCTATGAGATGTTAAATATTGCGTACAAATCGCTGTTTGGAGTGCAATCTCCAGATAGAAACTTCATGGTATGGCGTTGATGTAAATTCGAAGAAACAGATAAAATAAATATTTTAAAAGAAAAAATACCATGTAATTCATGTATTATTTGTAATTGAATTTTAATTTTCAAATAGCTGACCGGTTTCGCTATTTACAACATCAGTTGCTGATGCATTGTGCTGTAAAGGACGAAACCGGTCGGCAATTTGAAAACAATTTTCAAATATAAGTGAACCGTGAGGAAATGTATTTTTTTCATTTAAAATATTAATATGTGGAATTTTCACCAAGCGCCAACGATGAAAAATATAAAATATACATAAGCATAAGACAAATTTATTAACTTTCTGCCTTTATTGTTTGATAAAAGATTTTTAATATACGATCTATGGAGATTTACCTAGTATGTAATAGGTATATAAGTATATGTAACCATAATAATATGTATAGCATAAGTCTAACTAGAAAACAATTTTCTAAGATCAAACTGACGTAGGTGTAACTCGTCGAGCGCAAACTTATTTAACTTTGATGTTGGTTGTTTGAAAAAATAATAATAGAATTTTCCATAATTAAAGTACCCTCGAGCAACTTAATTCAGTGTTCTATTGTCTATGCAATAAAGTAAAAAATATAAAACTCTGACTTAATTACATTTTAAAGGCTTGTCGCTTTGTATACCGGTGTTATATTCCAAGAATTCGTTTTGAGAAGTATTCTGGCATAACACTTGAATACGATAACACAACCATTTTATTTATAACACGCTTTTTTTTTTCTTTTTTTCTTTTTTTAGCTTTATAAAACAAGTGAAAACCTATTACCGTACAGCCTTTTATTTCCATAAAATATTGATCTCTCAATTTAAAAATAAATTCTATAGATTGATAAACTATTCATTTTATTCACATTAATTTCACCTAAACTAGAGTTCTTTTTAACCGGCTTGAAAAAAGAGAAGATTATCTATTCGTGAATAAGTTTTTTGTATGTTTGTTAGGCAATTACGCTGTCAATTCCAAAAGGATTTTGTTGGTTATTTTTTTGTAGCACAGGTTATACCTAAGAATCAGGTCCAACAAAAATAAATTAAGCGTTACATACACGTCGGTTTTGAAGACTCTCAACACCATCCTCGGATAATACGCGAGCTAGTTGCTCGTGGAATGTCAACCGAGGACTTCTCGGTTTCGATTCCCGCATTCGCATCGTAGGTATATCTGTTGTTGACAATCTTTCATCTTTCAATCTTTTTACCATGTTGTAGGTGCGTCGCTGTCCTGTAACCGAGTTGTTAGGCCCAAAGTAAGCAAATTATATGCTTGTGTTATGAGTGTTAGTCAACGATACCAATATATAGATATACTTATAAAGATACCAGAATAAAGTCTCCGTCGAGAATCGAACCCGATGTATATATATAGACGAAAAAGCCGAGCTGCAATATTGTAACTATTCGGTTTGTTAATACCAAATAACGATTTGCGGTGAATAATCGTATAACCATAAGCTGGCTGACGGTTTTATTGATTTTTGATGCGTTTTTGTCTGATGCAAATACCATTACTTTTCATTCACCGCCTTTTAAATAATATTTCACTCTTTTTGTCTTTGTGGTGTAACGGTACAAGTGTCGCCTGCTATAGCAGAGGAGCCCACGAGCGTATTTGGTGAGTAACTCGAGCGCGTCAGATAATGATATTGTAGTTAACTTATACCATCGTTAAACATCTCCGTTGCATATAAAATCTCTCTATAGAGGCGTACATGTAGAGTAGTAGTCTGTGTAATTTTTATTATGGTAGTTAGGTGGTAGTTTATGGTAGATAGGGTTAAAATAAGTCGGGTTAAAATTAATATTTATAAATATTAAGATATATAGTATTAGTATATAATATATAGTTTTTTATTTAATAAACAAATATAAATTAAATGTTAAAATATTTGCACACCACATTGTGGTAGAATATGTTGATATAATTAAAACTTTTGTTTTGTCACAACTTTTAAACACACATATTCGGCAAATAAATAATTTTTCATTTCATTTCAAGGAAATAAATGGCAATAAGTATAAGCTGTGTGTAGATAGACCTAAACGAACTTTGAAACCACGTCGTATACTTTCAAAATTATCAACAGATCATAAATTAAAAAATGCATTTATGGTTGCACTTATAGCCGATGAAGAGCATGAAGCTATTAATTCTTATTTTTGGATCTGAAGACATGGGCTGCAGTTCGTAGGGGAATAAGACGTCGTCGCCGAGCAATGATCAAGTTTATTTTGTAGAGGAAGAAAGGAAGTGATCATGACATTTTTTTCAAATAAAAATTATGAAAAATGCTTTAAAGTAAAAGTGTGTAGACTGTTTTTAAAAATATTTTATTTAACTTGCAATGTATGTGTGTAAACAGGTATGTATGTTCGGATGAAATCTTATAATTCAAAAATTTGAAGTAGATACCTTCATCCAATTGAGCTGAAATTTTGTATACACGTTTAGTTTGGAAGACTATGGTTAAAGGTACGTGACATCATTCGAAATCACAAACAAACAAGATGGCAGAAAAGTTATTTTTAAAGCACTTATACAATATGGGTATCAAATGAAAGAACTAGTTGAGAGCAACTCGCAAAATAATAAAAGATTTTTCTAAAAAGTTTTTTTGCTTTTAATTTATTTTTAAATACTCTTTCTCTAGGTAAAGACAGTTCAGTCGTTGAAAGAGGCAGGCACAGTGATTGAAACTGAAGATTCAAAGATGATGATGATGCTGAAAATAGGAAAGCCTATTTACGCACCTAGTGACTATGTGGCTAGAATGCAACAAGCTCGTCCAAGGAACCCTTACGATGTCAAATCGATTCCCTATGACTTCTTTCTGAATTACAAAGAACTACCATCAAATTTCAAGACAATTACGCCCGGCAAAAAAAGGGAGATCCTGTTGTAGTAGACGTGAGAGGCCTAAAGTACCTGTGTTGTTTAAGCTACGACATACTGAGGAGTGGACCGTTTTACCACAGCGACGATCTAGGGATGATCTCGTGAACCTATTCTGCCAACACTATTGTATCAGCAGCCGGTTAAAATAACAGAGAGTGAACACAAGCATTTGCTAGAGTTAAAATGCGTTGTTGAAGAGGATTATCATCCATTTTATAATTCACTTTCATTTAATCCCGGAACATAGATTCTTATTATTTTATTGATAGTAAAAAAGTTTATAATAATTAGATTAGTTAAAGGATTAAAATGTATTTTATATTAAAATTTAAAATTTTGTTTTAATTTATATCCTTATAAGAAATCCTATGTGATTACAAAATTGTAACTAAAATCTCTTGTTGCGAATTCTATTATGTTATATTTAGTATAGCTTTATCTTATATTTTACTCATTGTGATAATAAATGTCTTCTTTATATTTCTATGGTCTAATATCCGAACAACAGACAAACCTGTACCAACGTGTTCGTAATAAAACAGCGTTTACCCTGATATATATTTTTTTCTATTATCATAAGTGAAAGTAACTAGCATCGACATACCGGTTTATACCTGGCAACCTATAGTTAGTCCAGGTAAATTATAGACAACCCTACATTTGCATATTCTATATGTCTTATACTTTAAATTCAGTATAAAATTTTCTTATTATCTTGATGTTGTAACATTAAATAAAACATCATTTATCAAAAAATAATTAAAAATATTTAGTCCAGGATTTTTTATGGCAACCCATTTTAAATATATTCTCTAATATACTAAATTTATTATAAAATAAGTTTTCTTCTATTATCAGCTCGGTGCAAAATCGGCTTAGGTTCGGATCTTCTACTATTATGTCATTATCTAAAAGCTACGAAATATATAACAAAACATTTTCAGATAAAATTTTACAGAAGAAAGTTCTTTTCGTTTTTCTACTATGTAATCTTTTATAACATAGGAGATATTACATTTGCAATAATGATTTCCACCTTTGGTACCTATTGGCAACGTGTATTTCTTACCATCAGAAAATCCGTTATCATAAAAAAAGATAGAGAATGACCAAGGTGACAAGGATGGTTGTATTATGTCTTACGAAAGCGTTTTAGATATCTGATTTTCAACTTCTTTTTTATGGATTTCTGGAAATCTATATGATTTGACGTTAATGGGTTCAGTAAAAGACACCTTTATTTCATGCTGAAGGAGATCAGTGGTTTACTTTTTATCATCGGTAAATGAATAATGACAGCATATTGGGAACAGATGCCAGCCAGGCAAGTCTTTTCTTCGTCATTAAGATGTTTATTAAAGTTCATTTTAACGATAATATTTTCAATTCGTAAGGAATTAGAATTATAGTTCCTTACTCCGTCGTGTTTATTAAGAAGGTCTGTACCAATCATTCTGTCGTATGCTAGATCCTTGACAACATGGGATCGGTGAACTATTTTTGGATTAAAGTCGGCAAATAATTGTAATTGAGTGTCCTATTGTGGAAATAGTTTCGTCACTAGTGTTGATACCTTTAAGTTTTATTTTTTGTTATTCAGTGATGATAAGATTTCTATAGAATTTACTTTTATTAGACTAATACAAGAACCAGTGTCAATAAAAAATTTAGGTCTCCGAGAATTTATTTGAGTTTTGAGGGATACGTGAGGTAAATATCTTTTCTTCTTATTTAATTTGATTTCGTAAATTTTAGTCGTTTCGACTCGGAATTTGTGCTGAAGGTGCAATTTGTAATTTGAAGAGGATTCAGTGGATCTACGTTGAAAGGACGGTATAGCAGGTTGAGCGGTTTTTGGTGCGGTGGTTGATATAACAGCCTGAGCGGATTTGATGCAGATTGGTATAGAAGGTCTGTATATGTTGGCGGATACAGCGGATGTATAAGCTCTTCGATTTATAGATGATATAGTAGAAAAAGTAGCAGGAACGGTGGATTTCGATGGATTTGCAATTATGGATACAGATGGCTTACTAAAATTTTTGTTAGTTAAAATTTGATCTGGATTTGTAAGGGATACGGTGGGTTATGTTTTCAGGTTGGATACTATGGATCTAGGATTAACATATGATGCAGTGGATGTATTGGACTCGTGGAGTTCTTATTGGTTTTGGATACAGTGGCTTTATTGGATATAATAGGTTTGTAATTTATATTGGATACAGTGGAAGTTTTAATAGAATAGGAGACGGTGGATGTTTTTGAAACAGTGGTGTTTTTATTGATAGAGGATACAGTGGTTTTGTATTTGTTATTGGATACGACGGATGAATAAGATACAGAGGGCTTATGATTAGCATAGGATACAGTGTATGTATCGGATACAGCGGTGTTACGATTTTGATGAGATTTTGATAAGATACAGTGAGTTTGTGATTCACAAATGATACAGTGGATTCACGATTTTTCATAAAATACAGTGGGTTTGTGATTCACAAAAGATACAGTGGGAATACGATTTTGATAAGACACAGCGGTTTAGTGATTCACAAAAGACACAGTGTTTTACGAGTTTGATAAGAATCAGTGGGTTTGTGACTCAAAAAAGATACAGTAGGCTCGGCATTGATTTTCAAACAGCGGTTGGTATCTTTATAATGATACGTCAATTTTTTAAAACGTTTGGGTCTCACAGGGCACCACTGTGAGCCCATTGCTCGTTAAGATCATCCGCGTCTGTGGGTTGAATTTTAGTATTTATGTCATTGTTATCATTATCTTGGTAGTAGATACGTTCCTGGTGATTGGGATTCAGCGGTTGATAGGAGCGATTTCGATTAAATGCCTGGTAAGGACGGTTTTGGTTAGGCGCTTGATAGGTTCAGTGTTGTAAATAGTTAAAATTATTTTGGTTCTTATTTCTATTATTGTACTCGCGTTGTTTTCAATTTTCGATTGTGTGACCTACAAATTTGCAGTACACACATATGGGTGGATTTTTATTAACGATATTTATATGGCGTTTTTCGTCACGGGTAGGAAATTTTTTTGTAGGTTCGCGATTTGTTCGTGCTGTCCTTTGGTCGAGAAGGGTTTGTATATTTTCTTCGGAAATAGCAAGATGGATGGATTTTCCAACCTCGCGAAATTTCAAATTTTTAGGTAAAAGTCCCGTTACAAATGAGTGTAATGCTAAATCTTCCATAGCTGACGTTTTCCCTGACAATTCCGTTCTTTTTATTTGATATAGTACAGTTAATAATTTCGATAGAGTTGTTGTTGTTGTCCACTCTTAACGCATAAGTACTAACAGGCTCATTGGACATTTGTTGGGATTCCTGTAATTTTAATGTAAATGAGCATAATGCTTCTGTTCGCCAAATTGTGATTATAAGAATGAGCTTAATTGATCTCAACTATCGAAATCTTTTATGGCGACAGCGGATTCTACTTTACCCTCAAGTTGACACAATATATAGTCTAGTAATATAGGTTTTTGTGATGTAGAAACGATTTTAAAAGCATAGTCACAATTATTGATATATGAGCAAGGTTTATCTCTAGAGCCATCAAAAGTTTTTATGAATTTAAATAATATATTTGTGTCTATTCTCTCTGGCAAACCAGTCTCTGACATCAGTTCAACTTCTGTTTTCTTGCTTGTCATTTTGTTAATTTAATATAGAAAATAATAAGAAATAGTAAAAGTTTATCTAATATCAGTGTATAAATAAAAAAAATTAAATCGGTGTATGAATTGAATTGTAAAGATATCTTAAAAATTGAATTTAGAACTGATTTCACATATTAAGATTAGATATTAAGTTAAAAGTAATAAAAAATAGGCAAACACTGTACACAGCGACAAGCGAAGTCATAGTATGAGGCTTGTTGCGTCAGACTGCTGGCTATAGTAACTGCTAGTTCGACGAGGCAGCGGATGTTTGGTCTATGGCTAGCATCTTATCAAAATGCGGCTGGCGGGCGGGAGCGTAGATATGCGCGCAGGCAGGAATATGAGTATAATATTATTTCGACTTACAGGAACACGACGGCCAGTACTGAATATGGCTTTGTCCTTACGTTGGATCCAGGGCACAGTGAATAAAAATTTGTTTGTCTTGAGCCAGAATTTATATACACCACACACACAGAACAGGGTTTTATTATTTAATATTGTTCACTTTATTTTATATGAATTAGTTTGAATTGAAGAGTCTTTTGGGCGTTTCTAGGATTTTTCAATCTCTTTCCCGTGCCACCAATGTTACACCCTGGATTTTAAGTCTTTTTAAAAAAAGATATCTATTCAAACACTTAAAACTAATACACACGGATTTAGAATAAACATAGAAATAGAACAATATACTTTGATTCAAAGTGGTATCTAAGATATAGAACTAGTGGTCCCGATGGATAATGGATAGGAAATGGCTCTTAACCGGCCATAAAGCAACATTTTCTGAAAATAAAACCTAGCTAGATCGATTTTTTGCCCTGACATAATAATAAACATGAAAACACGGAATGCATGAATCAACGATTTGCATACGTCAAAGGACATCCTGCTCTAATTAATAACTTCAACATTACTGGATCCAAGATTTATAGTTACATATCTGAATTCGAATGAAATTGACATTGCCACTTTGGAAATAAAAAAACATTTGAAGATGGACATGGACGTCGTTGGCGGCACAATAAGAGGAAACTGTAATTTTAAGTATCCACAGCCGTCTTGTTCATCTACAATAGCGTCTTCAGCAAAAGGAGAAGGGCTTTGGGACGCATACGATAAATCTACTTGTCACAGAAATCTCAGGTGCGGAGAACAGTGATTGTTTTTCACAAGTTAAGCAAACCGTTCAAGCATACTTGGCTGAGCCTAGGTAAGTGAGAAGTGTCGATATTTATTCGTACTGGGATTCTAGTCCATTTCTGTCTTTGAAAGAGGTGGCACTGAAATTCTTGTCAGCTCCACCTATGAGTGTTTCCAGTGAACAATTATTTAGTGCTGCTGGACAAATTTATTCGGACTGAAGTAGCAATCTGCTGGGCGAAAATGTTGATAAGTTATTGTTCCTTACCTATAATATAATACTGTTTAATTATGAATACTAATAAGTGAGAATAAGAAATAACGATTACCGATAATGACGGATTTGTTAACTATTATAATAAACAATAAATAATTAATTGATCATTTTTGTTTTATTTTAACTGTCAATTAAAACGGAATAAGCACTTATTGGAAGCTTATTTCGTAGATTTACCCATAACGAATAGTGAATATTAAAAATTCGTAACTCCTTTATTTTTAGAGATACACTGTTTGATTATACATTTTTTGAATGCTAATACAGTCAAGAATAATAATAAAGTATAAAATAAATCAAGATACTGGTGTTTATTTCACAGAAATTAGAGTTGATTAAAAAAACAGTGTAAAAAAGTGAGTTTTTTCACAATTATTTAAAAAAATAATCCCACTTACAAAGGATAAAAACAATAAAAAATTTAATAGACAGAATCCCCAAAATGAAGGTGAATAGCGTCACAGCTATTTAGTCAAAATACATGATTGACTAAATAGCTGTGATGCTTCCACAAATATGTGTTTTGTTATGTTTACACAAAAAGTAGTTTTCTTTTCTGTTTTGTTCGTGTCTGCATCACTTTGACTCACATAGATTTTGCACTTTTCACTTTTTTGTTGTAAATAGTCAAATATTTTTGCAAGGCGAAGATGGGTGTCCTAACTGTATTGATTTATTATATTTTCTTTCAAAATGTCAAGTTTAATTTGGGTTCGGTAATATATAAAATAGATAAACCTGGCTTCGAGGGCTACAGTTAGTATTTAATAATGAGTTTGTGGTTGTTTGAACGAAACATCTTGAATATGGCAATTTGCAATTACCTGTACAAAATATTTTCGATGTTTCAAACCTGTAAGCCACTTCTCATGGATTTTTTTTATTTTGCAAATAAGGGAATATTACCCAAGGAAACACAAGATACTGTATATTTCATAATTTTCATAGATAAGCTTTTTGATTCTTTAAATGGCAGTTTCGAGAATGCAAGCATCGGCTCAGGAAAGATTTATTAAGAAATGTTACTCCATATTCACAACACAAGGAAGTTTGGAAAAAATCTAAAATAATACTTGAATCTATGTCTTTTGTTACAACAAGAAACACTGCTGGTACTAAGATGCCATTGATAACCAATTGGATCAAAACCCTTGAAAATATGAGTGTTTTGAGTAATAAGTTGTTGCGAGAGTTCAATATTAAATCATTTTGGTGTAGACATCTTACCAAGATCCTCTTGAGAATTTCTTCAGAAGCATAAGAAGTCATGGGATCAGAAATAACACCCTTACATTTTCTGGCTTTGAAACTGCGTTTGCTTCGTTATTGTTTATTGACTGGAGCAGCAATTACTCTCCAGGGTCAAATTGTGAAGAAGATTTCTGTTCCATTTTTCAGTCTTTCGATGACATTTTTTTTTTTGCAGAAAGTTGTGAGCAAAAACTTGTAACAGAATTTGATCAGTGATGATGCGATCAATGATCATGCAATTATCAGCTATGAACAAAAAATAAGGGACCCGAGAGTAATTGGCCAACTGGAATATGTAACGGGCTATATATTACGAAAATCAAAGAAAATTTTTAGGAATTGCAACCAATGCAAAAGTGATTTATATTCCAATGACCGAAGCAAATTCAATTACCTGCCATGGAGGGAATACACTAAAGGGAAACAATACTTCAGCTACCCAATTGAAAACCTAATCAAATGTTTCTCTCAAATTCAAGACACTCTCCATTATATTTTAAATAAGAAAAGTCACACCAACAATTTAAAAACGTACATGAAAACTATGTATATTGTATATAAATATTGATACTAAATTTATACAATGTAGTTCTCATGCAAAGGAGATAATTGAATTTATCTATGAATTTTCAAGTAGGTTTTATGTGCACAATTGGTGTAAGCGCACTAATAAATTATTAAATGGTACCAGTACAAATAAATATGTTGACGAAAGTGATGAAGTTCAAAAAGAGGCTTTAATATATTATAACAAAAGACATAAGATTTTTAAAAAGTAAATGGAATGCCCTGACTATAATAAGACGGGTAATCTTTCACCAGCATGTGGGGAACATAACTTTCTTTTAAATCCTACAGAATTATTAAGGGATGAAAACATTTCATCAGCCAAGAGTCAAATGATCATGAACCTGCTGTCTACCATAAATCAATTGAGTCTACGGTAAGCTTAATATATTACTACAATGTATATTTACCAAAACAGTAATCACTGCATAATAAAGGGTTTTTCAATAAGGGCGGGTAGATTTTGAAATGGAATAAAACAGGCTGTGTGTGAGCTATAGACATTTTTTTTTTTAAAAGCCCCATGTACGCCATTACGTGTGGAATATGACACTATTGAAATGCTCGCCTCTGCTTGTAATGGCGGCAAGGATCCGAGTGGTCCAATTTTCAACGCCTCTTCTGCATAGATCCGGCTGAATTTGATCGATGGCCTGTGTTATTTTCAACTTTAGGGCATCGGCTGATTATGGTTTATTGGTATAAACCTGCGACTTCAAGAAATCCTTTAAGAAATCTAGCGGGGTCAAATCGCATGACCATGGTGGCCAATTCACATTACCCAAGCGAGAAATAACCTTAGCCACAAATCGTTCATGCAGAATGTCAATCGTGGCGTCCACGGTATGGCATGTAGCGCCGTCCTGCTAAAGCCTCATGTCGTCTAGGTCCATTTGATTCAATTTGGGATATAAGAAATTGGTTATCATCTTTCGGTAGCGCTCGTCGTTGACGGTGACCGCCTCACCAACGT
>DVZL01002695.1:0-15052 GCA_018236625.1 Lasaia peninsularis
GACAATCCATTCAAAAGATATTACGAATTTAAAATTGTAATTGGTATTAAAATGAATGATGACCGCCGGCCGATATGACGTGTCGCACGACTCGCAAGGGAGGGGGTGTACATGAAGCAGATTGCCACGCGGCTCATATATTATAAAACAATATCACTTTCTCTGTCTATCTCTATCTATGCTTTAATCTATAAAACTAAGCAACGGATTTTGATGTGGTTTCTTTTAATAGATAAAATGATTCAAGAGAAAAGTTTTTATGTATATAACATGTATAGTATACCCGTGCGAAGCGGGGCGGGACGCTAGTTTAAGATAAACTGAAATTAAATCGGCTAAGTAAGAGTCGTACTCGCGCATGAAGGGTAGGGTATTAAAAACAAATACGTTTAGAATTTGTGGAAATATTATTAATAAATAATAGGTATCATCTTTGATAAATTTTAAAGTGCTGACCATTTGCTGACATAAAAAGGCACGGCTATAATAAATAATATTTAGTCTGTTACATTTAGTATGATTTATAGCGACATCTATTGATTAATATGAAAACTAAGATATACATGACAACAATAGGTATATCGATTGCTTCATCTACATATGCATAGCTGTACATCTTGGTTTTTCGAAAATCCAACAGATGTCGCCGGTTCAGGAATATAATTTATTGTTGATTCATTTGTTATTGCATTTTTTAGTATTTGTTGTTATAGCGGCAACATAAATACATGGTTTGTGAAAATTTCGACTATCTAGCTAAAACGGTTCATGAGATACAGCCTGGTGACAGATAGATAGACAGACAGACGGACAGCAAAGTCTAAGTAATAGGGTACCTTTTTTACCCTTAATACATACCCTTAATAAATCAGAAGTTGCTCTACCGGATAATCGAACCAGGGAACCCAAATGGAACTTTAAATTCTAATATTTTTTTATGGGATACGACAGCGAACATGCGCGCGGGTCTTCTGATGGTAAGAGACAATGGTATAGTATGGATGGTAAGTCACTGTCTGTGGTTGGGCTGTTAAATTGTATTTCCAAATCTACCAAATACCTATCCTCTAGACCGATATACGACAATGTCATTATGGCAGTAGAAATAGGCAAAGCGGTGGATCCCTACCCGGGCGAGTTGCTGCACAGCACTAACTTACAATCAATTGTTTTACCTTGTGTTTGACCCCAATATCCTTTGAATAATGTAGACCTACTACTTAAATATTTATTATACACAGATCGACATAACAAAAACAATCATATAGAACAAAAACAATTATTATATTAAATATTCCGATATCGTGTTTGATTTTATGCTTATAGAACCTTTGCTATTTTTGGTTTCAGGTTGTCTGGAAGAGATTGCTGACTTGGCAATAAGGCCGCCTTTATGTGTCATTTAGTCTATAAGTTTTTGTGTTTGTCTCTTTTGTATTTTTTGATGTACAATCAAGAATTATTCTATTATATTCTATAATCACATAAAGGTATTATTTTATTGAGTAAGTAACTAAGTGGTAGCATTATACGATAAATATTCCTGGTTGGTACAAACACCATATCTATTTCCGCTACCCTCACGTTCGTATTTGTATCATCCGTTCTTCTGTTTGGAAGAAGCTGGTAAACATATGCAAGATATCAGCTATAAATATATGTATATCTTCCCGTACAACTCTGTATTGTTGACTTAAATCATAAAAAATCAACCTTTTTATCAACTCTCCTGAAAGTAAGAGGTAATAGGGGCCTATAAAAGCTATAGATATAATATGGAATGTGCAGGTCTACGGGTTACCCTACTGTATGGACCGAAACATCATGACGGTATAATAGGTAAGGCAGTTGACCAGGGGCGTGCACTCTATAGAGGCACATAAGCACTGTTTACAATTGGGCACAGGATGTTCTCTGATATATCTAATTAAACCCCGACATTTCACTATCATGATCACATAATCTATGAAACTAAAAAAAAACTAAAAATCTATAAAATACATTTTTTTTACCCGACTACTCCGCCGCATATCCAGTGTCATAATCCTGGGTTTGCTGCTGCAGTTGACCCTTCTGTGGGCAAGTTGCTGCACGGCACTCTGCCACTAGTGAGTATATGAGTTTGTCCTCCAACCTTATAAAAATATTATTTCAGATTAGTGTGCGGACAGCCTGAACATATGAATAATATGATTATTACGTACAGACACTAGTTAACCTGAATACTAGTAATAAAACATATTCGACATAAAATAGCAATGAACCAAAAAGGTTTTAATGCAGTGGCACTAGTTTAAACATATTATCTGCCATCTATTCCCAATGTGGAGCAAAATGAAATGGATGGTTTTACGGCACATAAAATTTTTACTATCCCGATAATTCCGCCGCAGATACCAGCCTTTTCATACAGCCTGAATGGAATACAGCGCCGAATGGGAGTCGTATGAGCATAAAGTTCCGATGCTTATCTTATTGAGTTTTTACTCTTACAATCTTAAAAGTGGCTTAAGATTAAAATTACGTGGTACAGCTTTTTTCGGAGGAGTTAATCACGACCGAGTTTGGATTTCTATAAATATTTGGAAGGTGCTAGGGGCCTCGGTGGTTACTTTGTCAACTCTGACCCGATCCAGCGAGGGCGAAGCGGAAGGGCTAGGAGGCTGGACAACTGCCTGTTAGCTTTTCCGTAGACCGCAGGGGGAATCGAAGGATTCCTTCTGGTTTTCAACTTCTAGCACACCTAAGGGGCAACCCTGATGGTCGGAGTAGCCCCTCTTCAGCGCGGGAGTAAGTATGGTTCACTCCGGGCTGAAACCGCTAGGACGAGGTGGAAGAATACGAAAACGCCCCCATCTCGTTCCCGTGAAGGCGGAGGGACGGTTGTCGTGTGGTTTTAGTCGGCAAGAGTCCGACATAACCTGTCGCTTTTCCCCGAAAGCGGCGGGTATCCATGAGGATTTCCACACGTTAAAAAAGGGCCTCGGTGGTTAACGCTTTCAGCTCTCATTTTGGTAGTTCAGGTCCACCTTATCGAACCTCAACCACATACTTACGTCCAACAGATTTAAGAAGAAATCAAGTCACGAGGTGAATGTTGATATATGATATATGAGATGAATATAATTAACCATTTTTTTTAAATTTGTTTACTGAGTAAACACTAATATATACTTCAAACTCATAATACATGACGAAAGTTATTTTGAAAATAGATTACACAATGGTAATGGTAATGAAATGGAGCCTGATGATGCTGTAAAAGGTGAAACCGGTTGGATTTGAATTTTTAGAATGAAATAAACAAACTTTTCATCTAAAACTTTTGCTATGAACTTCTAACGTCTTATCAGATTATATGTTTATCGGTATGTTAACTACTAAACGGCTTCATCGAATGCGTTGAAATTCTGTATGTGTATTTCCATTGTTTCACAGACTCTAATGTATCTATACGTATAAATTAAAATGACTCGCGCTAATTTAAATGTTTTGTACAATGTACGCCCATATTCAGAACGATTGCCGGACTTAATTTTATTTTTTTAAATGAGTAAATCAACCATTCGAAGAAGAGCCGGGTAGCTAGTCTCTTAAATTAGGAGAGTTGTGTGTTTGTTCACCGCTTTAACCAATGAAAAGAAAGATAATACCTATATGGACGGTTGATTTATAAGTTTTATTTCTTAATACTATGTTTTAATTATATTTATTTACTTAAAAAAATAAGACCACCTGCTATAAATATATTTACAAATTAATCATGACAACATAATATTAGACGTGAATCAATATTTACTGGTCATGATGATACTCGTATTTCAATCCGTACTAATATTATAAATGTGAAAGTAGCTCTGTCTGTCTGTTAAGCTTTCACGCCTAAACCACTGAACCAATTTTGATGAAATTTATTACAGAGATAGAGTTGACCTTGAGGAAGGACATAGGCTACTTTTTAACTAACTACATTTAAAAAGAGAGTATGTTTTTACGCAATAAGTATTATTATTTGTATTATTCGGAAAATGTCTGTCCGTTGAAAGTTGTCTGCGTTATTAAAATAATTCACGCAGGCGAAGCCGCGGGCGGAAAGCTAGTTCTACATAAACATCTTAACGCCAAGTTCTTTGTGTAGTAAGTAGAGAGAATTGAGTGCTAAGTGTCTCATTTCCTTCAACCTTGCCTATGTTCCGTCACATTCATTACCATCCTTATACAAACATGCTGGTTTCGGAAACTTTTGACACCACTCTTTCAGAAAATACTCAAGGAATTGGGTCGTGAAATGTTAACCTCTCCCCGGCTGCCTACACCCATCCATCCTTGTTTTGTTCAGTTGTCTTTCATTCTTTCCACGTGACTGAACCATTGGTCGATATTATTCAACATAAATGTGAAAAAGATAGCCAAGTTAAATACAAAAATTATGCTTGGCTGTGGACTTCGCCGCAAAAAGAATGGACATCTAAATGAGTGCCAAGTTCTACGCAAAACCTTGTATATGTATTTATAGAAACAAAATTGGCCAGTATTTTTTTTGATCATGATAAACTCTGGCCAAGTCAAATCTGGCGTATATTTTTTTGTATGAGGACACAACTTGCCCTTTGACTTAATTATATTTTAATATTTCTGTTACATAGCACATGTTGGGATAGCTTCAAATATCTACTTTCAACATTTCAAACGCTACAACTAAAAAAACTTTTGTGTATGGGAAACCCCCCTTTTTATTGAAAAAAAATTCCTTCGTTTTTTTTTCCAAAATTTCATACAACTAGGTCTTCTGGTTAGGTTTTAGATATAAAAGTCAGTGGAAAATTTACAACTAAGTATTGCATCTTTATAACCGTTTAAGTTAGCTTCATGAAATTTAGGATCCTAATAGCCCTTATGAATATGTAAATTTTAATTAAGAATAATTAAGTAAATTAATATAAGAAACTAAGTGTTAGTATTTATTGTTTACCTTTTGAGTTATGAAGGGCCCAAACATTTCCTTCGGCACTGGCCAGCCAGTTCCTTTGCTTGAACTTGGCTTGACACGCTGCCGCGAGCCTATATTGTGATATGTCTAAATTATTTTTGGTTTTGATTGAACGTGGTTTTATTCTTGAACTCTTTTATTCCATTGTCTAGATTATTATACGCTTAAAACCATCTATTAACAGGAGTAGGCTTTAGGTGAGAATCAAAATTATCTTATTTATATTACTCTAAAATTTCTCATTTTTAATTAAACTCATTTAAGGATATGACCAGATTATAATAGATATAGAAATATTTAACGAAAACATTTTAAAAATAAGAGTAGAAAATTGGGAATCATACTGTATTTTTAGAAACACCAAAAAAATTCCAAACTTATGAAATTTGTTATCAAAAATGTTTATTTATCTTTTGGTTTCAATGTAATAAAGATAAACACGTTGTATATAATCAAAATTGGCTGCGTAAAGTCATCGACAATATTGTTTATATATTCAGTAACATCTTTTAGATTATCAACATGTCTGGTGATAAAAAAAATGAAATAGAAGTATTTACTTCTCAACAGTTACAAGTGTTTTACGATGTTTTAGAAAAATTGGCTCTTAGAGAAAAAGAAGTGGTTATAGAAACACTTGGAAAGCCGGGTGATAATTTTGCATCTGAAGTAAAAGTTGCTAAAGTAAAAATAAGCAATGATGAAATATTGAAAATTATAATTAAAAAAGGTCCGATGTTTGCCGAACCAGACAATCCAATGGCCATATATTCTAATGGTTTTTTTAGCAATGAAATCATAATGTACAAAGAAGTGTTAAAACTGATGACACAGATACAAATAAGTGCAGGTGTAAAAGAAAAAGATTTATTCCAATATGCTAATTGCTATGGTGTTATTAGTGAATTGTCAAACGAACTTATACTTTTAGAAGATTTGTCAAAAGACAACTATGTTATGTTAGACAAATTAGAACCACTGTCTGACGGTACCATAAAAATGGTTTTGAGTAATCTAGCGACTTATCATTCATTGTCGTATGCATTAAAAGACAAATATCCAAAATTATTTCTAGAATTTTCTGAAAAACTTATTGATCTTCAAGCTTTTGAAGAAAGCAAAGAGAACGCGGCGTCTATAACTGGATTAGAGGACAATTTTGGTAGTTTATTTTCAGAAAATAAATATAAAAATGTAGTTAAACAAGTGTTTATGGAACTGATTGATAAGTCATTTAAGAAGATGGAAGCAGATAAGAGATCAAAGTACTCGGTTATCGTCCACGGAGATTGTTGGACTAACAATATATTGTTTCAATTAAAGGTAAATTACTGTGCAAAGTTTATTACACAAGTAAAGAAATACATTCATTTCAAATTCTATAAGTTTCGCGTTTTAATGTATTCATAAATCTAAAATTCTAAAGAAGATACTGTGTTATGTTCTTTGAGGTATATTTCTCAGTAAATCAATTACAATCTATATTGGCTTTGCAGTTTTATTCAAATAATGACTGTGTTAACACAATTTATTCTTTCAATTACAGGGTGGCGTTCCAGTTAAAAGTATTTTCATAGACTATCAACTTTCTAATGAAGCTCTTCCAGTAGCTGATATTTTGTTTATGATTTTTAATTGCTCAGACTACAAAACACGATCAGAACATTACACAGATTGGATAAACCACTATCATTTTGAGTTAGAAAAAAACTTATTCACCTACGGTCTTAGAGTTAACAACATTTATCCTAGGGAAAAGCTTGACACAGACTTGAGAAGATACTGCAAAATTTATCTAGGACTAGCAATGCTCGCAAATGCAATGTTATTGAGAGAAACTAGTGAGTCAGCTAAAGTGAAGGAGAGTTTAACTGGAGCAAATAATCCAGAAGATATGTTAGATGCTATTAAATTGTCTAGTGATCTTAATGTAAACACAGTATCTAAAATAAAGGACCGAATTAAAGGTTTGATAGATAGTTGCATTGAACTGGGATACATAAATGTTAATGGATTTTAAGATAACTTTTCAATAGTTATTTCTAGAAAAAAAGCAAGAATTTCATGAGTGAAATGCTTAATTATAATATGTATAAGATGGAAGTGTTAGAAAACTGTACCTACTAATTTTCAGTTTTAAGCAAAGTTTTTAAATTTTCATTTGTAATAAATCCATTCTGTGAAATTAACCTTTTAAAAAAAGTATTTGGAATATTATACCGATTGTTAAATAATAAACATTTTTAACCAAAGCAAAGCATCATTAGTAACGAATAAAATGTTTTTTATATTCATGCTTTTTTTGGGATTTTGTCATACAATGACATGCCATAATTACTTATTCTATATTCATCAATAATAACATGAAATCAGCTTTAACTTTTGTTCTTAATCACATTATATATGGGGATTGCCATTTCTGATATCCGGTAGTTCAAAATAGATTGCAGGAATCCGATATAAAAAAGATTTACATTATATATTTTTTTAAACATTTTTCTTTTATTTTCATACTTAATTACACTCCATCAGCAAATTTTGCACATCATCAATTTGATTGCACTGTTCACAATTTGGCGAATTCGTTTTTATTCATTAAATGTGCATACTTTGCTGTTGGATGGTGACCCACTCTAAGTCTTAAGGTAACTTTCAGATTTCAGAAATTTGGTACAAACAGATCAGTTGATTCTGTATCTGTTTGTACCAAATTCCTTTCTTGATTTTTTTTCTCTTGATCTTTTGTCTTAATAAGCACTCTGTTTCTTAAAACAAATACTTTTAAATTTTGGTAATAATGTGTATAGCGACGAAACACTTTTATATCTTGTCCAATAATTGAAGCCATTTTAGATAGACAATCAGCCGCCTCGTTACCTGTCAGTCCTATATAAGATGGAATCCATTG
This sequence comes from Lasaia peninsularis, assembly GCA_018236625.1. NCBI lineage: Eukaryota > Metazoa > Arthropoda > Insecta > Lepidoptera > Riodinidae > Lasaia > Lasaia peninsularis. The sequence continues at coordinate 7,899 of DVZL01002695.1, forward strand.
CAATTTCAGATAATTATTATCTTTATCCAAAATGTGTAGGTCACTGATAATATCGTAAACTATCGCTACACCTATTTTGCCAGATCCGTATCGAGCTAAATGATATAATGCACTTTTGCTATCAGTAAAAATAACAGATTTTGTAGATTTTGTTTTCTTTAATAAATTTAACCGCTTCCGAAATTGCAATGAGTTTGATTGACATTATAGAAATGTTGCCATTAATTTTAAACATTTTGTTTGCCAGTAGAATCCATAACTACTATTTTTAGAATTTGTATCTATCTGTCTGTATGATTGAATGAAATCTGATGCCGCCATCACAGTTTCGTAATCGGAGGTCTAAATTGTGTATATATACAATTTATAATGCGCTATGACTGCGTTTTCAAAAAAGAAGAAGTGGGATAATAAGAAAATATATTTTAAAGTTTTGCTTCTACAAGTACTAGCAGTCTCTTTTGGAATAGGGGTTCTTTTTAGAACTTACTTGTTAAGTACCTTAAAATGGGATTATTTATTTAAATATTTTATTGCACAAAATAAGCCTTTTCTCCCAGTTTACCCTGGTTAGTGAAGATAAATAAACATGTGTGGTGCATAAAGTAATTACAGAAAATTATAGTTAACAACGATACAATTCATTAATAATTTAAAAACTTAAAGCATAAGTGGATCTAGCAAAATGCAATAATTAACTAAAATATGTATTACGTATGTTATAATAATAAAACTAATAATAAAGAACAAAGGAATTGCAAATAAATTAATACATCAAAAATAATCATGACAAAAAAATACAGACACAAAATAAAATGAATATTAATAATTGTAATTTATAAGGAATTTATAAGGAACTTACAAATAGAAACTTTTAACTTAGAAGATTAACCTTAATGAAAATGCATAATATTTTTATAATTTCGCAGACGAAGTCGCGGGCAGCAACTGTTTTAAATAAAAAGCTGTCGTCACGCCCGCATCCCTAAGAGGTAGACAGAGGTATATATTGATGCAACCACGATCCGCCATATTGGACAGGACGGGCGGCAAGTGCTATATCAGGCACAAATCCAATTCCAAGAAATGTTATGTTTTTCGGATAAACTGAAAAATCTTAAAAGTTGTACTACCCGGGAATCGGACCTGGGATCTCGGGCATCAAGGTGACACTGGCTACGCTAGACCACAGGGGCGATATAATTTTTTTTACTCGACATAAGTATAATTAGTACCTACACTGCGACGTGCTAATACATTTTTGAGAGCTAAAATTAATTTTTTCAAAAATACTGGCTTAAAAAAACACCTCAGTTTAGAAATAGTCAACTGATGTTAACATTTTTAACATAATTTATCTAAATGAATCTAGATAGTTGAAATTTTTACAGATTATAAAATACAGAATAAAATATATTTTTACATTTATTGCTACTACCTGACCAATAAATGTCCATATTTAGATCGAGGTAACGGAAAAAAATAGTCGCTAGATATATTCTCAGATTATCTAGTTACAAACCCACTTCAAAATAATTAAATGGCATTGGGCTTTAAATTATTCAAAAATAGTTTTTTTTGTCGTTTTTATAGACAACCCTTTTTGCGCGAGTCCGACTTGGGCGGTATTTTTTGTTTGTGTAGACACCAAGTGGAACAAAATGTTTTACAACACATAAGTTGCGATTGTTAATACGTAGACCATCATCGAGATATATACAAAATCAAGCTGGTCATGATGATAGGTGGAAGATATCTAAAATTTTTGTCGTTTTATTGTAAAACATAGCAAAACAACTGTTAAACATAATGGTAAAACGATGGTACTAATCAAGGCGAGTTGTTTCAGGTCTTAATCAGCCATTCCGACTAACTGCACTAGTAAAATAATCGGTAATTTCAAGATTTTGTCGCGTTTCAGTCTGAAAGTAAAATTTACATAATAAACCCGAAATCTGGCCATAGTATGGCGACGCACCTATAACACCAATGGTAGATATGGTATTATAAAGAGGGTGCTTTTTGACTGTTTTGTATTTTAGAGATTTTATTTACTTGTTAAGCGTGTGCGAGTTCGGGTTAAATCGTGCAAGTCAATTTTGAAGCAGATATCTATAACCGATTAAGCTGAAATTTTGCTTTAGTTTTGATGAAAATGCATGTTACAATGAGTAATATTATTCTAAATTCATTGAATTATATGGCGGACCACACAATATGGTGGACTAGGAACGGACTGAAAAATAAAATGTAAAAAAACCATTTTAAAATAAGCCTTTATTTAAATAGGTTAAAAATAATGAAATAATTAATCAAACTTTCCCTTTCAAACTTATGCTATCAACTTATTATGTCACTACACAGATTATATGTTATAAAAGCATGTAGCGAGATTTAAACTACTGCTCGTAATTGTTTATTTATTTATTCGTACATTTACATAGCTAAATCATGTCACGACAAGCTGTAAAGAAGCTGTTAATAAAATTTTTAAAGGAACAGTTGGTTCATTTTATTCTAAATAAAATCTTGTTTTTAAAAATATTTTTGTATTTATTTGTCTTTAATAGGCTGCAAAAATACTATGCAGATTTAAATAAAAAATACTACAAGATACTGGGTATCTCCCTGATGAATTTTGTCATTATTTATTAAGTTTAAAAAGTAGGACCACCCGCTATAAATATATTTACACACTAATCATGATTTGACATAATATTAGACGTTACTTAATATTTAACGATCATGATGATATTTTAATTCTACAAATCTTCACGCCAAGGCCTTTGCGTAGGTAGAGAGAATTGAGTGCCAAGTATTTCGATTTTTACATTTTTGTCTATTTTCCTTCACATTAATTACTCTCTTTAGACATAATATAAACACGCCGGTTTCGGAGACTCTTGACACTATTCTCAGATAACACGTGGAATTTAGTCCTGGAATATTAACTTAGGTCTCCTCGGTGCCTATAGTCATCCACATTCACAGTGTATATCTGTATTGTCATTATTGTGTTTTTCATTCGTTCCACCTGACCGAACCATTGGACGATGTTACTCAAAATAAATATTTTATGATACGAGTTTGTTGAACGTATTTCTAGTAATTTTCTCCATTTCATAGTTTTTATTAAATGTTGTTATATCCTTGACCTCTTTTTGTTGTTGATCTAGATTACACGTCCAAAACCATTTATGAAATTAAATCTTCTACAGGAGTAGATTTTGTGCTAAGATCAAAATTGTCTGTATTACTGGGTTATGATGTGTTTTACACTTTTTTATATAATTATTTACTTTAAAATATGTCATTTTTAAATTTAAACTCATTTAAAAATGACTGGATTAAATAGGAATATTTAAGACACTGAGTTAGTGGAAGGACTTTTTCAAAATTAAGAATTACGAATCATAGTATGCTTCTAAAAATAGTAAACTTATGAAATTTGCTATCCAAAATGTTTTTTTATCTTTTGGTTTCAATGTAATAAAGATAAACACATTGTATATAATCAAAATTCACTGCGTATGTTATATGATCATAAAAGGTTGTGTATAATGAGGTTGTAAATTCATAGTTAAGATTTAAAAGGAAAATTTAGTCTTCTAATTTTTAGAGCGTTTAAATAAAAGCTTTTTCTAAAAAGTTTTTGCTATTAATTTACTTTTTAATTTTTAGCTATCGCTGGTTGGATTTCTTATGGCAGTTTTCAATAACCTATCTACAGTTAGAGATAGGCTTACTAGAGTTTTGTTGCTAAGATACTTTTATTAATTATTGAAAAATAACAGTGGTTGCCTGGTTACTGATCTAAGGTAGTCCTATCTGTTGTCTTTGATAGGTTATTGAAGACGGCCGTTAGTCTGTTCATTTCATTCAACGCATCATTGTTGCACGGTCATTTGCCGGTAAATTTCGAACAATTCGTCGCTTCAATAAGGAAACCTTCTAATAATTTTACCCTACCATATATGTTTGACCAGCAGCAAAGAGCTTCGAGCCTAAGAAAATAACGGAGTAGTCAACAGTACTACCTTGCATTTTGTGTAAAGTACAAGTACAACATAATACAATAATAGGAAGCATTCTTCGTTTCGTCGTCCCGTGATTAAGTTTTTGCGTCACGTGTATAATGATAATTACTGAGTTTATACCTTTTTTTCATTTTCAGGATGGAGTACCAGTGAACAGTATTAATAGACTATCAGACGTCAAAAGGATCACTTCCAGTATCTGATATTTTGTATATGATATTTAATTGCTCAGACTACAAAATGCGATCAGAACATTATAAAGATTGGATAGATCACTATCACTCCGAGTTAGAAAAAAACTTATTGACTTACGGTCTTAGAGTTAATAACATTTATCCAAGAGAAAAACTTGATACAGACTTGAGAAGATACTGCAAAATTTATCTAGGAATGGCTATGATCACAAATGCAATATTATTGAGAGAAACTAGTGAATCAGTTAAAATGAAGGAGAGTTTAACTGGAGCAAATAATCCAGAAGATATGTTAGATGCTATGAAGTTATCTGAAAATCTTAATATTAAAACAATATCTAAAATAAAAGACCGGATTGGAGGTTTGATAGATAGTTGCATTGAATTGGGATATATAAATGTTAATGGACTTTAAAACATCTTTTAAATTGTTATTTCTTGAAAGAAAACAAGAGTTATTCGATTGAAATGCTTAGAAATATAAATGGTGGAAGTTTTAGTAAACTGGGTCGATTTTCAGTTTCAAGCAAAAATTTTTAATTCTGAGGTATCATTTTTGTACCTAACTGAAATTGGGAAAATATTTGAAATATTATATGAAATCTCTTGTTCATAAGCTTTTTATGAGTAAAGTATTTAATATATAATAAGTTTTTTAGTTAATATTGTATGTATGAATTTTCAACCTATGGCTATGTAGTCCTATGTAGTCGTTAATAAAATATTCATAATTCTTATTTAGATTAAATATATATGTAGTTTTATTATTAATTAAATGTAAAATAGTAATTAGCTCACCCTGGATTAACTATTACTTCACATTAAAATTGGGTTCGAATGTTTCATTGTGATCAAGTTGAAAATTTAGTTTAATTATAATTAGACAAACGGATTATTTTAGTTAAATATAATTAATTAGTCGAACGAACGAAACGAACCTAATTTTAATGTAAAGTAATAATTAATTCAGGTTCAATGAATACTTGATACACAGATATGTAATACAACGTTTAATATACAAAACGCTGGTGTCACGATGTTTGTTACCAAACTCTGAGATAGCTTGACAGACTTACTGATGTACAGGCGGTATGAAGTTCACCGGGAGAGCTAGTAAATACTATATACGCCAAGATATATAAAATAGCTATAGCTTTTTGATTCTAATAAAATATCTAAAAGTTCCATTCTATCTTCTTGATGCGCGAAGCTTCTGTATTACTTAATGCATATACTTATATTATGTTTCATCTGTGCATCTCTTCTTATCAGTGCAGTGTACAAAGCATATTATAACATTGCCAATGATATAAGAATTTAGTTCCTTTAACGCCGATAGATGTCATTGTACTAATTAGGATCGCGTTATTATATTCGAAGAACAATTTCGAAGATAGATTTTACTTCTAATTTACCAGCGGCCATATTTTCAAAGAGATATGAAAACCGGCGTCGAGATTTCCCTATCCATAGAAGCTGAGATGGTCACAACACTCGTGTCAGAGTATTGACTTTTATTATATTAGTAACTTTCACATAAGTATGCATAATGTGTAACTTTTAATCATTTTTTTAATGTTAATTTTACTATTTGAAATATTTTGTTATTTTTTGTATTTTGTTTACTTACAATAAATATCTCAATATCTGTTTCTACTATTAGAAATATTCAAGAAAATATCGTACTCATCATATTACCACGCAAAGCATCTATGATACTCCTGGATTTGTCAATCACCGTGGGTGGAAATAGTGGCTTACAATCAGAACAACTTGTTCGTTTCTTTTATTTCTACAACAATCTAATTTTAACACTGCGGGGATAAATTTGCTGATTTTGTAAATGATAATAAAAGTGTAATAGATTAATCAAAAAAGCTCAAACCACTTAATCGCGTCTGAGCCTAAACAGGCTTCTTTCAAATCTGATTCGCTAATGAAAATGGAACGGCAGTTTGGATGAATTTAAAACAATCAATCCCAAATGGCTTTAATGTAACGTTAATGGGACTTCCTAAAGTTCTTGGTTGTGACGTAAATCAATTAGTTTTAGATTGAACTTAGTTTAGTTAGTAAGTTGTGTACGTACTAGATTATCTTCTTTAGTACTTTTGGCAGCTTTAATTACGATACTATCTGTATATCTTTGCTGGTGTTGTAAATGCGAAAATAAATGGTTCTTTTCTAAGACAGAGTGGTTACAAATTACCTTGATAAAGGACATAGAATACCTCGTACTCGTATAAACAATATGTCGACTGAATTATTTTTTGCCACGAGTAAGCTTTGCAAGCAATTCGATTTCGATTTATTTACTACTAGTGCTGCTACAGTGTGACATTGGTTGAACGCAGATTTCTTCTATTAGTATTAAGATGAGTTAATCAGTTATGGACAAACAAGATAGCCGCCGAGATCTTCAGATCTACCCCGTTAGATTTTTAATGAGGTTATGTAAAAAAAATAGTTTATAAGAATCGGTGTGAAAGTGTCCTCGAGCTACAAACAAACTTTAGACGTATTCTAAATGACCATGAATCCATATTCAATATTAAAATTATAGTCTTCCTTTTCTTTCTGATGCTATGTTATTCATCAAAAAATAATCCTCACAATGAAGCTTTTCGATCAGTATAATAAAGTTATAGGGTAATTTTTTTTCTCGTGTAGCGGGTTCGATTTCCGGTTGTACCAGGTAATTATTTAAAAATCTACGAACGCAGTTTAAATTATTTTTTAAATTAAAGTAATGTCTTCTTTCAGCAAAATTAATCTATCTGCAATATTTACACCCTGTATATGTATAGATATCCGTACTAGTATTATGTCAGACAAAGTAACCCTGCCTGTCTGTTACGCTTTCACGCCTAAACCACTGAACCGATTTTGATGAAATTTTATACAGAGATAGATTTCACCTTGA
>DVZL01002696.1:0-15052 GCA_018236625.1 Lasaia peninsularis
AAAAATCCAATATTATGTTCATCTGAAATTACGACCTAATTGTACTACGGCTTTAATAAAACATTTGAAATGTTTACCGCTGAAGTGAGTACTTTCTTAAGTAACCATGGTCTTTTTTATGAGGTATATCAAATACCGTGCTAAATCAAAAAGTAGTTGGACAGCGAATTTCAGGTTTCTTTGCTTAAACGAGATAAACGATAAGATGACGATGAATGTTTACCGCTTACGCCTAATCCTTATACCATACCTATTGACATCGTAAATCGGTCAGGCCGCCATTGGCCAGCGAGTGGTCTCCGACAATAACCAGTTGTAATTATTGTGGACGATTCACCAGTGCTTGCTTTTCATACTGCAGAATATTGGTTTTGAATCAGTTTGTGGAGTGTCCAGCTTCCAACAATACATTATTTCTCTGTGGCGTCACTATACCACTGTCGCCTGTTTAGTAAGTGTGTAAGGTCCCGGGTTCAATTCCTAGGTGGGGCAACTTTTCTAAGATGTTTAAGATTATTCTGAGTATGCATTACCTTGGCTAGTCGTGGATGTTCTAACTTCTAGTATATCTACTGGAGTCACGAGTCATTAGCGGTGTACATAGAATTATGATACTGGGTAGCTTTTTTATTTAGTTTCATAGATTATGTGATCGTGATAGTGAAATGTCAGAGTTTAATTGGATATATCAGAGCACATCCTGTCTCAAAGCATACACAGTGCTTGTGTGCTTCTATGGAGTGCACGCCACTGTGAGTCGTGGATATAGAAACACACCTCTGTCTACCTTTCCAGAGATAAGGCTTGAAAGTACTTTTTCTAGATTGCTCAACCTGATCTTTTGTTTTTTATGAGTTAATACATATGAGACGTACGTTGCTGTGTCTGGGATGCTAGGTCTAATGTACAGGTCTACTGTTTACCCTCCCTTTTGGACTGGAAAAATGCCATTATAGCAACAGGAATATGTATGTAGGTGGATCACTTCCCAGGCGAGTTGCTGCACACCATATTACAGTCGGTGGTCTTGATTAACTGTCAACTATACTGAGCACCAAGACAGGTGCAGCCTTAGGTTTAAATGTTATGATAGATAGACATCAGGCCTAGCACCCTGGACATAGGACAGTTACGCACCTGCTTAATTCATGATGCCCATAGACCACGGTTGTCTCTTACCATCACGAGAAATATGTAAGTGTTCACTGTTTTATTTAATTAAACTAGTGAAATAATTAAGTAGTCTTGATTTAGATCATATTATGGTGATAGGGTGATTACATCCCTCACATGATGTCGCAAGCCACTTATACATCTGATTTAATATGTTTGATATTGACTCTTGAATATATTAAACCACACTTAGACTTAACTTTGAGAAAGCTTTTTGTCGAAATTGGAACCTAATATATATCAAGCTAATAGCTTTAAAATCTTTGATCAACTATTCATTAATCTATTAGATTAATGAATAGAAATAATTAAATTTAAAATGATCAAGTAGTTGTGTTTTACGATAATTTAATTACAAAAATTTAAGACCCCTTTTTACGATAATTGCGCGGAGAAGTATGAAATTTGGCAAAATTATATTTTATGTATAGAAGAAGTGCAGAACGCAAATATTTTTCAATAATAGTCCTGTGAAAATACATTAGATAGAGTTTCGCACAAACGCATCTAGCAGGGATCCATTTCGCAGGGGTGACTATCAGCCATAGAGTGGTTGGTGGTGCAAGGACGAGTAGAAGGTACCTGACCGCCAAGAAGATCTCCAATACGATGAACCGATCAAATTACGGACGCTATTAAAATCCCACTACACGAGTGCACTAGACGGGAAGCAGTTCGAGATTAATGGCAGCGAATTGTGAAACGGGTTTCAAAAGCTAACTAGGTGATAACTACGACCGTTCTGCCAAAAGTGTACCGACTAAGAAGAAGATATTATATATCTTTACATTTATATCCCTTGCAGGCTTCGATTAAGAGTCTATAGTCAACTGAGAGTCTTAATAGATTAAGTCTGCAAGGTATATAAATGTATGTATTGTAGCTACTTTCATACAAAATTGAGGTTTCTCAATAATATTTATTTATTATGTTTTGAAACTCAATCAATGTCAGTATAAAATAAAAATAACCACATTTGTAATAGTGTGATTAGGAAAAGAGTGGGAGAAGATTAAAAGGAAATATCAGTGTAAAAATGAGAAAGCGCATGCTCTGATGGTTCGGTCATGTGTGAAGAATGAAAGACGCAAGATTAGCAAAACAGATATACAATGCGAAAGTGAATGGCTGTAGGTACCCGGGGAGATCGCGGCTGGTGTTAAAAGTCTCCGAAATGGGAGTACTTGTATGAAGAGATTTATGGACATGAAAGAAGCTAGGCAAGTGTGCAGAGATCGTGACACTTGGCACTCGGTGCACTCTGTCTACCACGCAAGGGATTTGGCGTGAAGATATGAAGATAAAACTGTTCAACAATTTAAATAAAATATAATTCACGATATATTTTCATAAAAGATATAAAACATTTATTTATTAAATTATAATATACCTAAAACCGTCGGACAATGAATACGTAAAATTATAAGTAAAGTTTACCTTAATAAGACATTTCTTCCAGCAAACCCAATATAGCGTGAATGCTTAAAGAATTTCGCAAAACTAGATAATAAATTCCTCCGAGCGTTGTCAGAATAAATCTAAGAAAAAATCCTATAATGTATAACCTGATACAAAAGCACTTCTAAACCAATCAATACAAAGAACAATTCCTTAACTGTTTCATGAATAAGTGATGTGAGTGCCGACGACGCGTTGCGACGCTGGAGATACATCGATACCGTTTTACAGATCCGTATTAATTTATGTGGGGCCCTTCACTTACACAAAAACTTGGGGCCCCGTTAAAAATATTTATTTTCAAGCCAATAACAATCTATATCTATACACATAAATAAAAATTGGAGAGTCTATATGTAATGTAAAAATAACAGTTTATTACTGTGTCTGTTTGTACCAGATAATCTCTGAAACGGCTGGACACATTTTACGGGACTTTCACTGGCAGATAGATATAATAAGGAATGGCTTAGGCTACTATTATTATAGAATGATATTTAAAAAAGTAAAAAATTTAATAATAAAAAACAGGGACCAGAAATGGCTATACCATTTAAGCGAAAAATTGGTGTTGCGGTGTGTAACTGTCATGGGATACTTTTATCCCGTTTTGTTCTATTCTTATTAAATTTTTCGATATACAAATGCATAAAATTTGGTGATATAGATGGTCGAATTCCAATATTCCCTGGATTTATTATCACGATGATTTTTTCACCGTAAAAGTATTCAGAAAATGTACTTAGAAAAACTCAATGGTACATGGATATACTCATGGGCTTGAACCCGAACTTCTGGAATGAAACTCCGAAGCGTGAAACACATAACAAGCAAGCTTATCTTACCTTAGAGCATATCGTCAGCTAAATAATATTGGCTAAGTGAAAAGTATTTATTTAGTTAATAATAAAATCATAGTAAAATTTAAAAAAAAATACCTTTTTCTTGTGCCATATATTTTTTTAAATTGGGGAGTTAACCGGTGAACCACTCACATGTTAGTGGCGCGCTGTCAATCTAAACTGGAGTTGTAAATCTCCTTCTTGTAAATAAAGTGACTTAGTAAGTAGTGTAAAAAAATAGTTCTAAAATAATACATCATTTACGATGGTATGTTAATAAACATGATATTTTATTATTCCTCATCCAAATGAATAAGTCATAAACTATCACACACAACATATTTTGTTGCCCATAATATATTACAGGCACTTATTTTTGAACTAAATTGCCTGTACAGTATTTGATTTTAACCAATATATAAGAACAAGTACTAGGAGTCTCATTGTGCATAGAGTTTTTTTATGACTTAGGTGTTACCTAAAAATGGGATTACGTTAAATAATTTATTGGTATAATTATAATGCATGATATTTTTATAACCACGCGGACGAAGTCGCGGGCCACAGCTAGTAGATATTAATCTACAAACATATTAATGTAGTCATGCATTTTGCTATGAAAAAATTAAGACCTTTATCAAACGTAGGCCCCCGTGACTATTCTTAGTACGTCTCTGCTTTATATAAGATCTGTCGTACGTCAATGTTTTAAAAGCTTCTTACTCATATAATTACACTTTTGCATTAAAGAAAATAATTTACGCACCTTTTGCTTTTGACTAATTATTATTGTTCTTTTAATACAATTCATTATTTTATTTCGCTTTTTAAGACCATTAGCCGCGTAAGGTCCTGGGTTCAATTCCCAGGTCGGGCAACTTTTCTTAAACGTTTTTCAGATTATTCTGAGTAAGCATTACATTCCCTGGAATTAGAATGTGTTCAAAGTGACGATAGGCTTGCTACCTATTACATCGTGGGCCCTAGTACCTTGGCTAATCGTGGGTATACTAGTTTACCTACTCGACTTACGAGTCGTGGATATACTACCTACCTCTTCAGGGATAGTAGATGTGAAGGTAATTACTTACTTTTTTTTTATTTGCCGAATTAATTTTTTGATTGGGTTTGGGACTGGTTTCCCTTCTGGTTTGCAGATGTTAGATGGAAGTTGCTCTATGTAAAAACTGGCGCCCTTGTCAAATTTCCTAATTTAGGTAGCCTACACTGGTATATCTGATATAGAAACGAGAATAGGTTGGCACGAAGATGGTAGTTTTTTTTAATGGCTTAAACATTTTGTGTTTTTTAACATGTTGAATTTATTTCAGATAGGACAACTTGTTTTATAAGTTTTTTTAGTTTATCTGAAAATCGTAACATTACCTAATGTCGTCAGTGCTTATGCATACGTTACGTTATGTGAGTACATATAGTGAGAGTTGGGTATGTCAGAAAAGTAGGATAAATGCGGTCGAAATGCGCAACATTTTCGGAGTAACGCTTGCGAACCGCATCCGTAATACTCGTAGCAAGATCAGAGATAGTATGGAATTGAAAAAATGTGTCGGTGTATGTGTAATGAGAAAGGGCAAGCGCCGATGGTTCGTGAATGGTGAATGAATGTAGGTACCCGGGTAGACCTCTGTAGACCAAATAGCTTGAGTATTATCCGAGGATTGTGTCAAAAGACTCCGAAACTGACGTGTTAGCATGAAGAGATTATTGAACGTGGAGGAAGCTAGGCAAGTGTGCAGGGATCGTGGCACTTGGCACTCAGTGTTTTCTGTCTACCCCTAAAGTGACCTGGCTTGAAGATATGTATGCATAAGTACACACCTCTACCTATCCCTTTGGGAATATGAGCGTGACGATATATTTTTTGTAAGGATATAGGATAAAGACTCTTATTTGATAAAATACTTGATGACAGATGCATTAGTGGGAAAATCTAGAGTGATAAACGTCACTGACCAAACTGTCAGTCACCTCGTTTAAAACCAGTTGGCAAACCCAAGTTTAGAAATTGCAAAACTTTTTGAATGTATATATGTGAGCTAATTAACCTTAAACGAGAACTAGCCAACCCTCTGAAGAGCGTTAAAAAAACTCATCAAATTAGTAAACTTTTAGATAATTATTCATGTTGAACTAGAAAAGTTACTTGAAACAAAATTTTTAAGGATGTGTTCAGAGTAACCATAAAAAATTTTGATTAATAAATGATTAAAATTACAAAATATTCCTGGATAAATTATACAAATCAATCATCCGTGAAAGTAAAAAAATTATATGATGTGTTATGGGTGTTAGTCTTCATCTTCTTCGTTATGGCGTTAGTCCCGGTTAAAACCAGGGTCCGCCTTGCTAATCATCCACCTCCTCTTTGCACGAGATTTTTACCAGGCCCATTGATATGTAGGATTAATTCCTCACGTACTCCATTTGTTTTTAAATTCCTGCATTTTATCAAGTATCTTACGTACACCGACATTCTCGCAGATGTACTCATTATGGATAGAAGAAAGACGGCCAAGGAAGCGGTCCATAACGTTAATGCTCAGTCCACTTACTTCTCGAATAGTAGGCTAAGAGATAATAAACACACTTAACTCTCAAGTCTCAGGTTGGCAACGCAACTTTAATATGTTTAAATTTACTATCATCAAGCAATATCTGCTTGTTTCTCGTCATACAATTTAAAAAGGTTTTAAAGCACAGTTATAATTTTTAGAAATTAGGTATTCTAGCTTTTTAGAGAAATCTTTACTGATTTCTAATTATCTATTTGTTAGCTAAAATCAAATATTATGTACAATAACATAAGAAAGTACCTTCAAGGATTATCCTCAAACAGGTATGCAGAGGTGTGTGGCAAGTGATAGGTGGCAAATCTATCGCCACTCCGGGCACATTCCAATCTCTGGCAATGTAATGCTTTCTCAGAATAATCTGAAAAAAAAAAAGAAAAGTTACAAAACCTGGGAATTAGCAAATCAATCCTGTACGCCCTAGAGAGTAACTATATAAACTCTAGCTTGGTTTTGGAGTACCATAGGTCACTCAGAAGGGTAAGAGAAACAAACTCCCTAGAATTACAATGGATTAAAGGCCACAGTGGATCTTTAGGTAACGACGCCGCTGATGAATTGGCCAGGAAGGCATTTGCGGAAAAGATAACAGGACCAGAACTAATAATTACCCATACCTTTTACCTAGTTCCGGTCCTGGATCAGGAAAAATACACAGAAAAAACATTCGGAAACTAGGCACAACACACCAGGATTAAGACAATCCAAGGAGGCCATACCAGAAATAGACAAAAAACTCACAAGAAAACTATTAAAACTAAACAGGCAAGACTTAAGGAGCATGGTAAGTATCCATATAAGAAGAAATACCACATCATGTATTCTTGAAATGCACAACTGTGGCAGGACAACTGGCTCAGCATCTCGGAGGGCCTGTGACTATGCGGGAAACCACAGGTAACTTGCAGGGACTACTGGCCTTCTGGAAGGAGCTGGGATGGCTGGAGTTAATATCCATGTCGCAGACGCACAGTGGCTACCATAAAGCTAAGAACAAAAAAAAGTTATATTCTGAAATCCTATCCTCTCAACCTAAATAATCTACAAATTATTTCCCACAAACACTTTCTAAAAATATAAACACAAATACTTCATTTAAAAATACTGTCTTTTTAACACCACGTACCTACTCCTCCGAAGCAAAATAAAGGGTATGACAGAATTACACATGAAGCAATTATCAAAGATTTCAATTCTCTTAGCTCTAACATTGGAACTGCTTTTAAAATGAATAATAATAATGAACCAACATCTGATACGACATGTTTAGAGTTAATAACTCTCCTATCACCTGTTTGCAAACCTCACTTGAATGTACCGTCCAACGTTGCCAATATTATAGTTTTACTTGCAAAAACCATCAACAATAATAATGGACAGTCACAAACAATTGATCTAGTGGAACTATCGTAGTATTTTCAACAAAAAAAATATTTAACTTATTTAATAAATAAATACAAACCATTTATGATCTGTCTTCAGGAAACATGGCTAAGACCGGGAAATCTATTTAAGATTCCAGGTCATGCATGTCTTCGTGAGGATAGATCAGATGGGTATGGTGGAGTGGCCATACTCATTAAAAAAATAATGATTTCACTCATTACTTTAAGCCGGGCCCAGACGAGTGTAAAGTGTAATGTAAGATTACGTATAATTTAGCATCAACAGTGTGGACGGCACACGAACTCAAAGCGAATTGTGAACGCGAAAATATTTCAAAAGCTGTTTCCACTCAGTTGCTACGAACATGCCGAATAAGAAGGTCGTGATAGCTGGTGCGTTTATTTTCATGTATTTACTAACTGAAGACCGCAAAAGTCGGAAGCGTCGATGGTGGAAAACTAATTTGTATAAAAGATCTTTACTTGTGGAACTAAAATCTCTACATATAAGTGGTCAATATAAAAACTTTACCCGGATGTCGCCTACTGACTTCGAATATTTGTTAACTATCATTGCGCCTAAAATATCAAGACAAGACACTATAATGAGATCTGCAATTTCGCCGCAAGATAGACTGGCTCTAACACTAAGATTTTTGGCAACAGGAGATTCATTTACAAGCCTTACACACCTTCAGAATTTCAAAACAGTCAATGTCTTGCATTGTACCAGAAGTTATTGAAGCGATTATAAAAGCATTGAAAGAAAACATTAAGGTGAGTTTTACATATTTTTATTTATTTATTAAAATAACAAATTAAGCTATTGTATTAAGTAGGGTAAGCAAAATTTAAATTATTCCAAAATTAAAATTAGAAAGTTAAATCAAATTGTATCTTCAAATCATGTAGTACAAAATTTATTCTTTTCAAATCAGGTCATTCACAAAATCTACACCTTCATATGAAGTTTGAGATAATTCTGAGGGAACAGGTTCTGAGGAAGCATATGGAGTAGGGCAACTTGTCTGATTCTGACCTGTTGAATACCCTGAAGTAAGTTCTGAGTGATTAGACAAAGAAGGTGGTTCATTGCAGTATCTTGATGAAGGAACTGAGCCTGTTGTATACCCACTGTAATTGAATGCCGATGGATAATAATGTTGAGAAAAGTTAGTGCATCTTTCATCGGCTTTGAATATTACGTCCATTATTGCTCGCTGCACGGCATTTCTAGTACTTCTGTTATATTGTTGCATCTTGCTGCATATAACATTTGAAAAGAAAAGGGTTTCACTGTCAAAATTCTTTGGGTTATTGTTTCGAGGTTCAGGAGTAGGACTAGAAGCAGCACACTTAAGCAGGCCAAGAGCCTCCGAAACCATACCCATTTTTTTATTTTCGTCTGATCTCTTTTTTTTTTTGGGGCCTGACCAGTTGGTGATATAAATTCTGAGCTGTTATCATTTTCTACACTTGTAGATGCATTCTGTTCTGGTTCATTTGTAATCTGTAATTTAAAAAAAATCATTGTTTCAGCTGCCAAAAACAAAGTCAGAATGAATCCAGATCTCAAACAGATTTGATGAATTGTGGAATTTTCCCCATTGTGCCGGAGCCATGGACGGTAAACATGTCATTCTCGAGGCTTAGTGGCACAGAATATCGTAACTACAAATCGAATTTCAGTATAGTGATGTTTGCTTTAGTAGACGCGGAATATAATTATAAATTTCTGGATGTCGGATGTCAAGGCCGCATTTCAGATGGTGGAATTTTTAAGGAAACTGAATTATATAAAAAACTAGAAAATAATTCGTTAAGATTGCCTGCACCTGAAGCACTGCAAGGTGGAAACAAAGCAATATAATGAAACCCTATACAGGAGAATACCCCAAGGGATTGCCGCGAAGAATTTTTAATTACCGGTTAAGCAGAGCTCGCAGGATTGTAGAAAATGTATTTGGTATCACAGCATCTGTGTTCAGAGTTCTACGAAAACCTATGCTAATTCAGCCCAAAACCGTGGAGACTATAGTCATGCCTATTGCACACTTGCATAATTTTTTGAGGAACACGGATTCATCTAAAAACTTGTATGCACCCCCTGGCTCACTTGACAGCGACCAAAACGGAAGATTATGTGAAGGTAGTTGGCGGAGAGATTGTGAAATGTCATCTTTACTTCCATTGAATAATGTACCTAGAAGAGCTGCCTCAACGGCAAAACAAATTAGGGATGAGTTTAATGACTATTTTATGAACGAGGGTACAGTTTCTTGGCAGAATACATATTGTTAAGTTTTTTTTATCAAGTCGAAGGAAACTAGTTCAATGCAGTTACCTCTGTGTTGCGTCGTTTCCTTGGATTATTTCGATCTCCTAAAAATGCCAGTGCCTCGTAAGCAAACCATGTACTTTTGTACGTTTCATCCCCATCTGTAAAATAAATTACAATAAATAAACAATACAACATAGTAATAAAAATATAGAATATAGTAATATAGTGGGTATACAATAGAAGTAATAATTGTACTATTAGCAAGTAAGTGATAATACCTAAGTAAAAACTAAATTAATAAATAAAAGTGTGTAATATGTAAAGCAACAGAAATTTATAATAAAACATACCTTTTCCAGAACTATGGCTCTTCTTTACTTTTCCTTTTTCTCTTTGATGTGAAGCAAGCAAACTAATCATTTTGTTTTTGCATTCTTCTACATCTCTTTCCAATGAATGAACAATATCACTCCAAGCATCGTGTTTCAGATTTTTTTATATAATTGCGGGTTTTTTGGATCCCAAATAACAGGTTTTTCTTAATACAAACTACTAAGTTCAAGCGATTGTTCGTCACTCCACATCATGAACGACGACAACCGTCACGAACGCCGTCCAAACGAGCACTGCGAGCGACTTTGTGTTCGCGCGAAAAACCGATAGCCGATGGATTAACCCCGAGCGCCGCGCGAGCGTTACATGTAACGCTCGTAGTGCCGTCCACACGTAGAATTCGTGTTACATTATACGGTGGATTACATTACATGTTACACTCGTCTGGACCCGGCCCGGCTTTACACAACACAAATTTTTCAATAATCGCTGCATCTGTAAATAATATTTGTTATGTATATAAATATGTTCCTCATCCAAATATTAACATTATAAATGAGATTAATAGTATTCTTTCAATCCTCCCAAGACCTATTATTGTTCTTGGCAATTTTAACTCGCAACAGACTCTAAGGGGTAGTGAAATTACATCTTTTTGTGGAAATATGATAGCAGATCTATTAGACCTTCAAAATTTATGTATTATATTGAATACCGGTAACCCAACTCGTCTCACTGCTCCCCATGAAAATGTAAGTGTACCTGATCTATCATATTTGCTCACTAGATTTTGCTTCTGTCCTAGATTGGCAAATTCTACCAAACTCACTCAATCATTTCCCAATTATTAACAAATTTCCATTTAATAACAATAAGAAAAACTTTAAGAGACATCAATTTGAGAGATATAAATTGGAAAATGTCAATTGGGGTAATCTGTTGGAACAGGAAATATCTCAAGTTCCACCAGTTGTAAAAGATCAGAAAACATTTGTGCTGAAGCACTTGCTACAGCCTTTATTAATACAACTAATAAAGTATTTCCTATAAAATCAGCACCTTTGGGAAATATTCCTTCTCCTCCTTTGTGGGATAGGGAATGTACAGTGGCAGTACAAACACGTAAATAGTTACAAAAAATTTATTGTTCACATACAACAATTGAAAACTTTAATAATTTAATGGAATCAATTAAATCAAGTCGTAAACTTTTAAAGAAAAAGAAATTCGAGGGTTGGAAAAGATTTTGTGCAACAATTTCTCCAGATACTTCCCCTTCTACAGTTTGGCAAAACATACGTCGATTCAGATCTATCTATAAGGAACATAATGAATCGTTGACATCATGGAAAACTGCTAATAAATTCCTTGACAACATAGCTTCTCCTTATGTACCTGAAAAATTTATAATTTACAATCATATAACCCCTCCGCTTGAGTAATGGTCTGAATTGAATGCTCAATTTTCCCTTACTGAACTTAAAGGTGTACAACATGTTAAAAATTCTAGTCCTGGTATGGATTATATCCGTATTCATTTTTCTCTGCAGCTACTGATAGAATCCTAACATACTATTTAGATTTAACAAATTCCATTATGCTAACAGGTAATATCCCAAATAATTGGAGAAATCAATATATTTTACCAATTAAAAAACCATCCAAACCGCCTTAAGATTACTCCTCTTATAGACCTATTGTTTTATCTTCTGTATTACTAAAAATAACAGAAACTTTGATAAAAAATTGGTTAGAATGGTATTTAGAAAAAAATAAGCTATTACCTAGAAATCAATATGGTTTTCCGAAAAGCAAAAGTACTATGGATAGATAAGGAATACTTGTAACTGATATACGTATTGCTTTTAGTAATAATGAATCTATAGTTGCAGCATTTCTTGATATAAATTCAGCATGATTCAGTAATAATATCAATACTTAAAGATAAGCTTACAAAACTTAATGTCCCGGTAATCTTATGCAATCTTATTATTAATGTAATAAAAGAAAGATCTATTATTATGGATTCTCCATATGATTCACATATCCACCACAGACTCATTTGGAAAGGTCTTCCCCAAGGTTCAGTACTCAGCCCATTGCTTTTTAATATTTATAGTTATGATATTGAAACTGTCTTACAAAATAATATTAACTTGCTTCAATATGCAGATGATCTGTTATTGTATACCTCAGGAAAATCTATAGAATCAAACGCCAACTTGCTATCTTCTGCACTTAGCTCACTTAAAAACTGAATGACAAATAATGGTCTTGAATTATCCCCAGCTAAAAGCAATGTTGTAGTATTTACAAGAATTCGATGTGCCCCTCCAATCACAGTTACATACAATGGATCCAATATTCCAATTAAAAATCAAACTAAATTTCTTGGTGTTGTTTTAGACACCAGACTCTCTGGAGTACCACACTGTGAATATATAGTTGGAAGATGTGAAAAACTAATAAATATGCTCAGATGTCTTTCTAGAACATGGTGGGGATCACATCCCTTTTCTCTTCGATTACTGTATAACGCGGTCATCAGAAGCATATTAGATTATGGTACATTTATTTTAGAACCATGTAACAAAACTGCACTAAAC
This sequence comes from Lasaia peninsularis, assembly GCA_018236625.1. Taxonomy (NCBI): domain Eukaryota; kingdom Metazoa; phylum Arthropoda; class Insecta; order Lepidoptera; family Riodinidae; genus Lasaia; species Lasaia peninsularis. The sequence goes on from DVZL01002696.1 coordinate 12,670, forward strand.
AAACTAGACAACCTTCAAAGTAAAGCATTAAGGTTAATATCAGGTGCAATGAAAACGAGTCCAATTAATGCGTTGCAAGTAAAGTGCTGTGAACCACCCTTAGTATTAACCCTTAATGACCTAGAGTTTCAATTTTGATACCAATCTTTTAAGCCGAATGTTCACATTACTATTAGTTTTTTTTATAGGTTTACGTATTTTATTGTTGTTTAATATTCTTTCCAACGAAATAAAAAAAAATCTAATGTCATTATTGTTTTATTTTTATCTGTGACATATTACTTGCGCGGCAAACTGAACAAGTAAACACATTTTACTAAAAGTTTTGTTGAATACAAATTTGATATATTTTCTTTTTCTGGAGAATATATATACCTTTGAGGTAAGTGAACATATTATTTTTGCTATGATATAATTATTTTTTGCGAGTGCATGTTTTACTTGAAGAAACTAGTGCTATTTTTGTGAGTATCAATTTTGATACTTCAGGCATTCCGCCCTACATAATACCTACCTACTAATTCTTTTGAACTTTTTGAACTTCCGTTTCATTATTTTTCTGCATAGCTTGGTGTTGGGATTACTTTTATTTTTATTTTACAGGGTAATCCTGTATTATAGAAATTTATCAAAAATGCGACCAGAAGAGATTGAGAGCATATTGAAGCGGTTAGAAAATGGCGAAATTTCGGAAGACGATTCCACCGACAATGAAGATGATATAGACTATTATTCGAGCCAAAGAGATCGTCTGATGGAGCTAGAAGATGAAGAGGATGTAGGTCATTTTCCCACTGACCCAAACTTGGATGCAGATCCGCCTGCAGCAAACGTAGATACCGACATGCAACATAATTTAGAGACTGTAGAACGAAGCCCAACTCCTACAATTAGCAGCCAGAACAACCTGCAAACTGCACCTTTCAACTTGAGAAACTTAGTGTGGAGAGTAAAGAATATGGACATAGTCCACAATGCTTTCCAGTTTGCTGGAAACACTGAGTATTCACAAGAAATTATGAACTTAGACACTCCTTTTCAGTTTTTTTCTTATTTTTTCGGTGAAGAAATTTTGAAATTTCTAGTGGACGAGTCAAATAAATATGCCTTCCAAAAGAATCCCAACTTTACAGAACTTACAGGTTTTATTAAAACCTCTTTAAATAATAAATAGATCTTACTTAAAAAGCAAAATTTTAATGTCCTAAGGTGGCCATTGAAACTGCTCATTTTTCATGCGCAAAATATACCTATATTGTTACAGGTGATGCGGAAATAACTCCAACTTATTTTATTTCAATATCATTATTGTTTATCAGTCCCAAAATACACAAAAGTCCCTAAATGCCCAATAATCAGACACTAACCAGAGCTGTCATTCCCTTTATGATACACAAGACAAGACAAAAAAGTAAACCCCATTTAAACTTTAAATAAACAATAAAAATATTTAATGAGATCTTAACAATCTAACAACCTCAAACTACTATATAGTCTTGTAGACAGCAAACATGAAGTTTGTACTTGTTGGTAAAAAATAATTAACCCTGATTAAAGAAAAACGTGTTAAGGGTAGTAATTAAACAGACTTATTTTTAACATCATACGCCTCTAGAAATCTGCATTGCCTTCTAAATTACTAAGTCAGCTACAATCAACACATCTAAATATTACTATTTTAGCCACTGCTTATCGGCTCTGTAAGACACTTGTAAATATAACTCTGCATTGTGATTATTTTTTAGCATCTAAATTTGCAATATGCATTCAAGCAGTTATTTTCTAAGAATTTAATAAATGGCACCAAGAAAGTAGTTGAATTAGCTTCTCATTTTGTAACTCAGTACGTTAAAAATTTAACTCGTCCTACATTAATTAATCGTCAAAATTGATTTAAAATTGTCATCAAATATTATAACTTAGCATGTCAATTCCAAGGGTTGGTCCAGGTTCTTTGTGTAGAATAGAATCAGGCATTACCTACTACTGACTTCCTACCAGAGTGAGAGCGCTGTGAATCAACTGACATTGTCGTCTTCCGGTCCGGAGGATAGGGTAGCCGGTAGACTTGAGGTCTAACAGCCCGACCGCACCTACAACATCTATGGTGTCTATAGGCCACTTGTATATTACCATCGGGAGACCCGTGTGCCTGTTCGCTGTCTTATCCTATAAAAATATAAATAAAATGAAATAACTGAATAAATAGTAAAATGTGGCCGCTAAAATACCCAGGGAAACAAAATAAAGGACTTTATATTGGATTATTAAGGCAGCTTGCGCTTTAGTTGGCCTAGGTCGCTGTCGTCCCCCCTCGACGGACCTCCACCTTGTCGCGGTGAGGGGGCTTAGTAGCCGTGGCTTGGGCCGCCGCGGTGAACTA
>DVZL01002697.1:0-15051 GCA_018236625.1 Lasaia peninsularis
TTATACTGTGGTTCATAACTAACCTCTAATATATAGTTGCCTATAGAATGATTATGATATTTTAAATAACAAGCACCACTTGTATTAGGATATATTGACGGGACTTTCACTGACAAACAGCTGATGTAAAAAAGTATGGCTAATTAATAGTCAGGCGTTACTTTGCGGAAATCCATAGATAAACAAAAAAATTAATTAATTTATAATGTTGGTATGGTAACGCTTCAATAATAATTATGATGTCTTAGAATCAAGAACTTCTTTGAAAAAAGTCTTTGGTGTATTTATTGCTACAAGTAAAACCTACCTATTCAATTTGCAATCCTAAAAAAAGATAACACCAATATTTTCAGTGTATTTCAAAACATTTTCCTCAATCAACTATTTAAAAAAACAGGCCAAGTGCGATTCGGACTCGCACATGAAAGATTCCGTACCATTCATTATCTGTAAAAATATCTCATTTTTGGTATAGGAGTTCCCTTTAAATATTAATTTTATTCCGTTTCATTAGTATTTGTTGTTATAGTGACAACAGAAATATATCATTTGTTTAAATTTCAACTTTCTATTAAGGTAAACAGACAGACAGATAGACAGCGGAGTCTTAGTAATAGTGTTCTGTTTTAACCTTTTGCGTAGGAACCCTAAAAATATTTGAAAGTACCGAGTGTCGGATATTCACGCCTTCGGCTTTCATTTTGAGGCTGCCTCATTATCTAGTTTATACAGGAAGTCAGCTGACAATCTGTCTACAAAAAACCTAGAGCGATCGCCAAAAATGGCTCCATTAAAAATGAGGTTAGACGAGTTGAAATCTACAAGATGCGGGTATAAGGCAAAGTGTTTAGGGTTGCCAGATGGTATCACTAAAATTTCTGGGCATTTTTTAAGAAAGTGGAAATTTTAAGATTATAGTTAGAATAAAAAAACACATTTCATTGAAAACAAAGTTATTAAGAATATATATATTTAGGAAAATATAATTTTTAGATATTATTATTACTTTATTATTATTTATATATTGTTTAACATATCCTAAAGTACATTTCCACACTAGACAGCTTTCGGAGCCCACACTAGACAAAGCCTGTGACGTGGACACCAAATCATTAATTTCCAAAATACAATATATATTCCAATTCTAAAATTATAAATTAAATGTATGATTATATTATATTTACTTTATGCCCTGAGATTTGTTTTTTTTTTCAAGACCTGGGTCCTAGGACGTTATACAAAATGTCTATATAATTCTGAAGAAGCCCAAACTATCTGACAACCGTAAAGGTATATTTTCGGATTAAAAAAATATATAAATAAAGACCGGCCAAGTGCGAGTCACACTCACTTAACGAAGTGTTACGTATCTATAAAAAACTGTAAAAGATCACGTTTGTTGTATTTTTAGTATTTGTCAAAAATTATCTGTCAAAATTTGAGTTTTCTAGCTATCACGGTTCTCAAGATATAGCCCGGTGATAGACAGACAAACGGACAGCGGAGTCTTAGTAATAGGGTTCCGTCTCTTCCCTTTGAACACGAAACCCTAAAAAGTATGAAAAATTTAAATAGGGTTGCCACGGTTTATGTTATACAACTTGTGCAGATCTGCCAAATAACATACACTTCGACAACACAATAATGAGCACTGACATTATAATGGTATATATATAAACCCTTATATAAATGAAACTAGGAAACAATAAATAAAGATAAGTATAATTTGATTAATGATATAACTATACAAATTTATTCAACTTTTTACAAAATACCAACCTTCAACGCCGAACCTCAATGCCGTTCCACTACGATCGGATAATTGTATCTGCATGTTATTAAGAATGTTATAAAGATCAAAAATAACAAAAAATATCGTCACGCCCATATCGCCGAAACAGTTGGCAGAGGTACATGTGCACCCACGATTAGCTAACGATATCAGCCAGTCCCATGATGTGACAGTTCGTAAGGCTGTCCTTCACCGTAAGAGCACTAAGAAAATGTTTTTAAGTTAGAAAAACTGATTGGTACATGGCGGGGTTCGAACCTGGACTGTTAAATGGAAGTTCAAAGTGCGTACTACACATCGAGGCTCTCAAAGAAAGACGAATGAAATCATTATTCTCTGCCATCATGAATAACGGTATTTAAAACCTGACTTGGGATCCCAAACTATCAACCTTCGTATTACATGCATATTACCACGCTAGGTCCCTTGCGTGGTAGGCAGAGAGTATGGAGTGCCAAGTGACACGATCCTTACATACTTGCCTAGCTTCCTCCACATTCATTACTCAATACAAATACACTGGTTTCCTGAACCTTCTTACTAATAATTTAAACTTGTTAAAACTGTAAAAAATGTTATTATTCATATTTCAAAAAATACTAAAGAAATTGTAGGCCCTCCATTGAACTACGTCAAATACAACACAAAAATATTATTTAAAATCAAATCAAATATCTCTATTGCAATACATGTCATAATTTTGAGATGTCATACAAATTGAAATAATTGTCCAGACACATATATTATACATATTACTTAATACTTATTGTCTGCTACAAAATTATTGTCAGTCAGGTTGTAATAATTATCGGAAATATCGCATGACACACAAATAAAAATGGGACAATATGTAAAATTCAAAACCTCCTCCTTAAAATTTGTTATTAAAATCGATCTAAAGATAATCTATATCACCGGCCCCTTTCATCACTATTATCCTAGCCGAATTGAGACGTATCATCCTTACGTATTAGACATTGAACGAACTAGGACTAAGAGATTCGCCTCATCTTTCATCATTCGCACCGCTAAAGATTGGGACTGTTTACCCAAAGAGGTGTTTCCCGAAAAATACAACTAAGCTGCCTTCAAACTAGGATTGAATAGGTTTCTTCTGACTTAGTATATGGATGTTGGATCCAAGAATCATTTTCCATCAGTTCATTCTGCTTAACTTACATATTATGTAAAAAAATACTTATTCCGTCCCTAAAACTTCTATCGCCATTGATTAATTTTCAATCCATCTTTAGTTTAGTTATATTGATGTTATAATGGCGGTTATTCTTGCACGTCTACTAAATTTATTTTAGACAATGCTATTTATTTCCAATAAAATAAAAAACGAAAGAGATATAAAATTTTAGTCAAGTTAATTCAGTCAAAAACAATAACTTGAATGGGTTTTAATCGAAATATATTTAGGTATAGACTAAACATCTGTAAAAATTGTCAGAAAGCTAATCTGACTAAAAGTTTTTTAATCCATTCTTTTGCTTGCGTTAAAAGAAAATAGAGGTAACATAAACAAGTTTAGTTAGCAGTAGCCGAATTACCAGCAATCTTCTTTGACCTTGATGTAAACTTGGAGAACTTTGTGTAGCTTTAGTTTATGATATTAATAAAACAGTTGTCTACACCAACATAATTATTAGTCTAGACTAATGATACGAGAGTAATGAAACTAATTTCAACCAGCAACCGTAATAAGCTTTGTACTCCAAAACAAGAGCAGGGCTAGTATGCAACAAGTATGGTGTCTATAGGCCACGATTGTCTCTTACTGTCAGGAGACCCGTGTGCTTGTTCGCTGTCTTATCTTATAAAAAAATACAAATTGCATAAGCTTCTTCTTCTGATGGTAAGAGACATCACGGCCTATAGACACCATAAGTGTTGTAGGTGCATCTGTAACGCAACGTCCCATAGTCAGTATGCTAGACGTAATATGCAAATCTACCGGCTACCATACTATCGGAGACTAGTACACGACAATGTCATTATGGCACCAGGAACAGATAAGGCAGTGGATTCCTTCCCAGGCCACTTACTGTCCAGCACTTTACTACCAGTAGCCTAGTTGGTAGTGACCCATTTATCCTATACAAGTCTATGAGGCAGATAGTCTATTCTGTAATTTCTGTAATGAAAACCCGGACTTTTTTTTTCTTTATAATAATCCGACACTAAAGATGAAAATCACTTTATTTTCTTGCTGTTGGCAGTTGGTTTACACATAAACTCTTAATATAAAGAGTTGACTAAATCTTCTAAACGTACGCATACTAGCCCTGCTTTTGATGACACAAACATCAGCTTCAGATACAAACTTGCGCTATGTAAATCCAGTAATGTACGAGACATTTTCCTCCCCATAAACTGATGATATCACCGTGTTCTCAATGTCTTCACTCGTGACCGTCATCACCAATGTGTCACAATCATTGGTAGTTATTCTGTTGTGCACTAACTAACCTAAGCTTATTTTAAGTTATCGCTATCTTCTTTCAATGCAAGTAAAAGAAAGAGACAATATGTTTAGTGCAGTCTAAAGTGCATACGCGACCTTGTATCCTGACCATTATGATACAACGGCAGACGACAAACTTCTATCTCTTTTGTACGTCAGAATCAGCACCATTGCTTGTTTTTAGCATATAAACAACATTAAGTCTTAAATTAAACTTGTTACAAAACAATTTCTTTGTTTTTTAAAGTCAACAAACTTACACTTTACTATATGTCATTAAAATAAAATAAAAACAATATATAACAAATATTTATTTTATTCTGTTTTTTGTAACGGAAACAGATTACATAATCTGTTAAAATTTAATTGCCTAACTATCGTAGTTCATCAGATACAGCCTTGTGACAGACAGACGGACAGACAGATTGACAGTCAGACAGATAGTGGACTGCAAAATCTTTATAATTTACTTCAATTTTTACCTTTTGGATACGGAACTCTACGAGTAAAAATACTCAGTCACATTTTAATTAATCTTTTGAATTAACTCGTTTGTGAAGATTGTACGAGTGAAATGATTTTATTTAATGAGCGCAAATTGTGGAAAGTTAGCGTACTTAATGTTAATAATGTTGCAAATATTAATACTGTTTTAATTATGTACAGTATCGTATAAACAAGGTTACTATTTTGGCTAAACATGAGTAATTTATTCACCCCTTATTATAAAATCAAATAATAATTGAGTAGGAAATGGCTAAATGGTTCTATTTTACAATACCACATTGTAACTATTTCAGTTTAGTCTCCGGAGAAATGCGATTTAATACTGCAATTTTTGAATAAAGAATATGATTTTTTTATCTTACGTTTAAGATTTAAACCATAAAGCTAAAGATACGGTCTGGAGATTACACTCCTAACAACAACGTGTCGGCAATATTATACCCTAAGCATCTTATAGGGCCGGATGCCTCACTCTCACAATGCCGGTTTATTTAGAAGTTGTCCAGTTTCTAAAGACTAAGGAATGTTAATTATTCAGGACAGATCGTTATTAAGGGTATAATCTCCAAATAATACTTTTAATTTCTAAACTCACCGTTCTATAATCTCTTTTCTACTTTCTCTTTTACCTCTTTTCTCGTATAAATTATACTCACCGATTTAGACAATTCATAAACATACATTTTTGTTTTTTATTTTAATATAAAACACTAATCTCTCAGTGACTTAACACTGGCTGGTAATGTAATAAAATAACATCCAAAGAGAACAAAAACCATTGAATGATAGAACGTATATTTTGAACTATGTAGTTTTTTTATCTATGCAGTCGCTTGTCATTCGTTTCAGCCCGAAGCGCCGCTGGACGACAGCCAACCGCCATCGTACCGACGGTTTAAATTTGGAACGCCTATTTTTTTTACAAGGAACATCGGCCGAGGTGAACAATCTCTTCTAATTTAAATATATGCAGTGGATATGTATCTTTCTATTTTCTTAAGCTTGATATTGGGTAATTTTTTTCGAGTTAATTAGATAATGTTCGTATCGAAGCGTGATAGATTTTTAGAAATGTACAACGGGTGGTAATTCGCGTTAGTCTCTCATTGGTGCCGATTCTATGCATACATACATGATATATTTTAAGTGAATGCTATTTTTAATATTATTATTTTGTATTTATGGCGCCCTTTTCAAATGAGATTAGGTAGTTGACCTCGATGTCATCTGATATAGATGTGGGGTAAGGTTAGAACGAAAAAGTAACAGGGGCAACACAAAAACGAAAGTTTTAGTGATAGGTATTCTATCAGTAAAAACTAGTTTCAAGGTAACAGATTGAACTGATGCCAGATCCAATTAGGAGCGTTTGTCGCACAATGTTATCACTGATTAGCGAATTTGTAACTTTTTCTATTTACAAATATTAGTACAAGCTTTGATTTCAGATTGATTAATGGTGAAATGTAGGACATGGTTGTTGAAGCGTTAAATTGATAAATCGAGATTTGTTAATCAAAAGACTATTATTAAAGTAAACAATCCACTATAAATCCACGTTAAGAAGATATTGACATCATCGCTTCTACCAATTCGCCTCAGAGACTTAATCCAGGCGCCAGTTTTTATAAAAGCGACCGCCATCTGACTACTTTAGGTTGTAGCCAAAAGCTAAACCAGGTTGAATCAAGGGGAGGGTCAGATAAGGTCGAATTCGAATACAAGAATCCGGGTTTTCTCACTATTTTTTTAAAATCTCATTGGACATGGCAGAGTTCACACCTAGACTACCAGAACTTGCTTTAAGTTGCTGTGATTAATCTGAAGATATTATATCAAACATTATTTTCCCGCTAAAAGTCAAGGTTTGTCATTGTCTTCTTATTTCACAAAGTGCACTTTGTAAAGTGTTGTTCAAGCGGGCATCACTTAAAAATCGATAAGCTTGATCGACATTTTCATCGACAAACCACGACAACATTTAAGAAACATTAATGATTATTTTGTTTGAGATTGATTAATATATGGATAAATAATAATAAGCTAAACATATTATTTCCTTGACGTCGTCCAGTTTAGAAAGAGTTAGCAATTTTACATATTCGGGACATGTTACTTTTAGGAGTGATATCACCAAATATTAGCTACATGGTAATATCCCTGTTTATATTTTCTACAATAAGGATGTTAAAATCCTATGAAATGTTTTTAGAATATTCTTGTAATTTTAATTAGTGCACTATTATCGTACAAAAAACTGCACCTTATAAAAATCAGCCAGCGCGAGTCGGAGTCGCGCACGAAGTGCTCCGCCGGCAAAGATAATAAAGTTTTAAACAAACAGCAATATTATACTGCAGTAAATATAACTAGATATTCAGAAAATAAATCAACCGACTACTCGTTATCATCATTGTTACTGCGAGCTAAATATGGATAGCACCATCTATTGGTCGGATTATTTGTTGTATGGGATTTCTTTTAAGTGTTCACATGGTTCAGTATTCTGTGAAATTTTTAACCGTCACGATTATTGAACAGACAATAAGACGGAGAGACGGAAAGTGAATACTTAGTGATAAGGTTCCGTTTTTACTCTTTGGCTACGGAATCCTAAAAATAACAATATCATCGCGCCAAAATATAAGATTTAGAAATCGGTATGTCGTTTTGTTCTGATAAAAATGTGACTAATGATTATTTAATATATTCATTTAGCTAACTAAATGAAAAAACTTTAAAAGATAAAGATTATTTAAGAGATAAAGGTAAAAAACTTTATCAAACAAAATGTTTTTAGAATAACCAAGTATATGTTAAATTTACTTTCTCTAACAATTAAAGATTTAAAAACGAAAGTAATATTATAAAATATGAATTTTATCCGCAATATGAACTCATTAATAGTATTAGGGTACATAAGATTGTGTACGTATGAGTCATCTATAAAATATATTAAATTGATGTGATTTAAAATTTATTTTAAAAATTTATTTATTTTAAATTTATTTTTTAAAATTGATGATTAATCGATCGTGTCTTTATGTAATATTGAGATAACCGGTTTTTATTAAATGGATATTATGGATATTATGTATATTTACGAGGTACAGATACCAAAACAATATTTTGTAGAATTTTGGTCTGTCTGTCTGCTTATACACACTAATATCTCGGTTGAATTTGACGGGACTTTCACTGGTAGACAGCTGATGTAATAAGGAATGATTTAGGCTAGGAAATGTATAAAAACTAATTAAATAAAAAAGCGTATGAAATCGCGGGCACAGCTAGTAAGTATTTAACAAAAGTATCATGAGACGTATAGCTTCAAGTTACAATTTAATAAAATATTTGCCAAATACGTACTTAGAGCATTAGAAGTACATAATATAATTATTTTAGCCTTACTCAAAATGGCGGCGGTCGACTCGACTGTATGTTTTTTTTTATATTTGTTAGACAATTAGTCAGTCAATGCAATTTTTTTATTATTTTTTCGTAAGATAGGTCATATTTGAGAGATTATGTCGTATAAATTTTATTAATAATTTATGGAATTATCAAAAAGCAAAAAAATGATATTTTTGGACAACATGATAATGAAGTCATTTTTTTTGTTTAAAAATACAATAATTTAAACTCAGTTATTAAGTTAGGGTGGCGTCAAGGGTCTCTGATACCGGCATGTTTGTATGAGGAGTAATGAATGTAGAGGAAACTAGGCAAATAGGTAGAATCGTGACACTTGGCACTCGACACTCTCTACCTACCCCACAAGGGACGTGGCGTGAATTCTGCAAATATAATATCCTTATTTCATACACGCTACGTGTGTGATGGTCAAAGCCGTCACCACAACCGTGACCTATAATCTTGTTTCCATTTTCCAACATGAAGCTGTAACAATCCAACATAGGTCGTGACCAGAATGCCTCTGGCTCATATCCTGCTCGCTGCTGCTTGTCATTCCGAGCTCGTCACCGTACTGTTACACGAGATACTGTGTCAACGGCCCTAAAACATATTCTGCTAAGACAAAACCGATGAATACGTACTTATAAGGTATATCTTTTTGTTTGGCTATTTTTTTTTTTTGGTTCCGTACCCATAAGGTAAAAAGGAAACCCTATTACTAAGACTCCGTTGTCTGTCTGTCCATCTATAACTTTGATAGATAGACAGTTGAAATTTTAGTAGATAGAGTATTTCGGTTGCCACTGTAACCATTTTTTTTGTCGTTTTCATAGATAATACGGAATCCTTAGTGGGCGAGTCCAACTAGCACTTGGCCGGTTTTATCTTGTTTTTTATTATATCTACTTTTATAGTTTATTTGTATGAATCTGCCGTTATTGTTCCCTTTTTCTGTTGGCCCAAAGGTTGGCTGGTGGAGAATACTATACAGAAAGAGAAAGATTAAATAAATAAATAAATTATTATAAACGTCCAAATGTACATTGTTTGTCAAAGGAAACCTGTGCGTGAGCCACAAACAAAAACAGAGTGACGTAAACTGTAAAGTAAGATTGAAAGATCCAGTTTTTCTTTCTTTTTCCTTATAGAAGAAAACGCAGGCGAATATTTTTTTCTGTTATTCTGTTAAATATTTTTCTTCTTCTATTTTTGCTTTTTTTTAATATATAAAGGCAAATAAACAGACAGATAAATGATAGAGATGGCTAATCTATCTAATAAAATAAGGTTCAGAGAAAACGGACAACTTTGTAGAAAGTCTTGCATAGTCTAACATTAAAAATATAAACGTCAACTTGAGAACTTTAACGACTTGTATACAATCAGAGAGCCTCGATGCCATGGTGGAACGTGCATCAGACTTCCGTTTTGGTAGTCCAGGTTCGAATCCTGTCATATACCAATGAGCTTTTCTAACTTCTGTATAGTTAAATCTATCCTTTTTTCACTTTTTTTATCTTGTTTCTAATTTTATTGATTCTTTATTCAGCATCTGCAATTATTTTTTCTTTTTTTTTTCTGTTGGTCCAAAGTTTAGCAGATGGTAGAGAATGCTATATGCATTAAACCTTTTGTATAAAATATTTGTATAGGATGTTCAAAAAAAATATATAATTCATTAATAAATAAATAAAATGTGTGTGTAGAAAGTTATGCGTAGTCTCACATAAAAAATATAAACGTCAAATTAACCTCTATCGTTTATTCATCGCTGGAAATTACTTCAAGTGACAAAAATACAGTAATTCAAGAGATAATAAAATACTACGTGGATTTTTGTGTTATTAAAGTTCAAATAGGGTTTGGTTAAAAGAGTTCCACGTACTTTAGTTCAAGTGACCTCTCTATACACGTGTCGCGTTGAACGTAGGAAATATAAAATTTACAAGTAGAAATGGCCGTCCATAAACATTTAGAAACTGTGTTGAAATGACATACGGTACGCATACAGAGTACTACGACACGGATTCCGACAAATGTGTTACGAGCCTACTTCAGTGGCTACTCTATGGCTATGACCATAGATTATAAACTGTTTCTTATTCATCTTAGCCATATCCCGTTTTATATCAGAGCACCTCGGCGACCGAGCTTTATTCGGTGTGTTTTTTAAGTATATCATGTTTTTTGCAATAATATAAATATAAATAAATAAAGATAAATATTACTGGACAAATTACACAAATTGATTTAACCCAAAAAGATTTAAAGTAAGCAAATTATATGCTTGTGTTATGGGTGTTAGTCAACGATACTAACACATAGAAATACTTAAATATAAAATAAATTTAATAAGCACCCAGACCCGGAAATACAAACATCTATGTTCATCACACAAATGTCTGTCTCCGTCGGGAATCGAATTCGAGTCTCGCGCTTAGTCGATGTGGTTAGGCGTGTACGCTAGCCACTCGGCCAACGAGGCGGCCAAATATGTTTTTATAACTATGAAAATTACTTGTTGATGAAATATAAATATAAAAATACAAGAAACAATCTGACCGAGATTAGAATCTGCGTTTTAAGGCGCTCGCTTTCCTGACCAAACTATTCTCACTTTGTAAATGGTGGCGAAATTTAGCTTCGTATTCGTAGGAGGTTTCTATTGAATGAAATCACGAGTAACGGGCGTTGTCAATAACCTATCCACGATAAGAGATAGGCTACCGTAACCAGGCAACCACTGTTATTAATAAAAATATCTTAGCAACAAAACTGTAGTAAGGCTAAGATAGGTTATATTTAATAACATAGCCCTGAAGATGCTGTAATAAAGTGAAACCGGTCGGCTATTATATAAAAAATAAATAAATTTAGTGAAGCAGTGCAAGTGTTTGTTAAAATTTAATCACATATCGAAAACGGCCATAAAACGACATTTTCTGAAAATAAAACCTCGCTAGATCGATTTATCGCCCCTAAAACCTTCTGAATACAAAATTTCAAGAATATCGTTGCAGCTATTTCCGAGGTCGTTGATTGATATACTTATACAAGAATTGCTCGTATAAAGGTACTGGATGATGTCGGAGTCGATATCATCCAATACCTATATCTATATAGATATAATCTAGAATTGGGCCTGGTTTTCAATCTGGGTTGCAAAGGTCAGATAGCAGTCGCTTTGTGTAGACTCTCGCGCCCTTGTCAAATGCCCTGGATTAGGTAGCCGATCCCGATATCATCTGATACGTTATCCAATGTAATTAAATCCCTACTAATATTACGAATGCGAAAGGAACTCTGTTGGTCTGTCTGTCACGCTTTTACGTCTAAACCACTTAGCCGATTTTGATGAAATTCAGTTCAGAGATAGAGTTGACCTTGAGGAAGAGCATAGGCAATATTTTAACTGACATTAAAACGAAGCTATATTTTATTAAAATAATTCACGAGGGCGTTACCGCGGAAGGAAAGCTAGTACATTATTAAATCCATTAAAAAGATATTATTTTAACATTTCAACAAATTACTTATTTATACATATTTTATCAATATTTATTTTTATGTATTTACAAAATAAAACATAGCAAAGATGGTAAATACATTAAACAACGACAAATTTGGTTTTTGCTAAGAACCAAGAATGATAATGACAGTCGTCAATGTTTAAATAAAAACAGGCCAAGTGTGAGTCGAAAGTCTGTAAAAAAACAATAAAAAATACATTATTTTATACGGAAGCATCCTCAAAATATCAACTGTATTTATTTATTTAAATATTTATGCACAAAAAAATTTACAAAGGTGGAATTAATGCCACATGGCATTCTCTACCAGTAACCTAACATAACATCATCAGATACAACTTAGTGATAGACAGATAGACGGACAGCGGAGTCTCAACAATAGGGTTCCGTATTCACCCTAAAAAGAATAATACCTAAAGTTAAAATTAGAATAATTGTTATTCATAACACCATGAGTCACGAACATTAATTGTCCAGTGATTGAATAATTGTCCTCTCAATGTCAGCCCTGAGTTTGCTAACTGCAAGTTTTACGCAATCGCAAATTAGATATTTTTATCCATGACGTCATATTTGAGTTCGCCTCAGACTGATATGATTTTGTTTCTAGTTGAAACGAGGAAAATATGTTAATTCAAGAAATAAATATCCTCGGATGAATTATTGTGTAATCTTGCATAAAATTAAGCAATTTATAAGCGTGTCTAATAAGTTTTCTGCTCGTTTCACAAACGATCCCTAAATTTTAAGGGACACCTTATCCCTACTAATATTATAAATGCGAAAGTAACTCTTTCTGTCGGTCTGTTACGCTTTCACACCCAAACCACTCAACCGATTTTGATGAAAATTGGTACAGAGATTGAATTTTTACGCAATAAATATTATTAGTTGGAAAAACTCCTGCCCTTCAAAAATTGTCTGTGTTATTAAAATAATACACACGGGCGAAGCCGCGGGCGACATGCTAGTTAGTATATATTACATCAACAGTTAAGTTAGTTCACTTGAAGCCTTTAAAACTAAAAATGTCCCTTAAAAGTAAAGGATATTTAGTAATATAGGCCGAATACTTCATGTTCGTATTTCAGAAGTAGTCCCACATAATTGTTGCGGCAAACGCTTCAGTATTTTTGAGGTAAGAAAAAGAAATTAATAGAATTCAGAAATAAATAAAAGAAAACTTTGACAAAATTATTTGAAATATTTTTTAGTTTTACAGACAGGTCTGTTTCAGGAGTGTAATCTCCAGATCCTTTAGCTTTATTCAGTCAAGTTCGAACTAATCAAGTGTTTCGAGTCCTTGTTTTACAATGCTTGAACAAATTCAATGAAGTACATGAATCATTGAATACATCATAAGTTTCACGCACCACAGCATTACAAACAGCCGGCGGTGAGGACTACTTCTATTCTTAGATGTGATGTACTTGTGTACATATTATGTATTTTAGTACCGCCATTGCTTTAACATACAAATCATTTTTAGCTCACCGACCTACATTCGTTTTTGAAATATATTATAAATACATCACAATATTGACTAGATATTTTGACGAAATGCCATATTTAAAGTATTTATTATCTTTGTAATATACGCCTAAAGGTTGTCTGGTAGAGATTTTTCCGAATACGCCTTTGCGTACTTTAAGTTAAATTTTATAATATACTAGCAAACCCAGCAAACGTTGTTTTACCATATAAATTATATTACTAAAATGACTATTAAAATAGGGGTTGAACGTAGAGGGTTGAAAAATTCGGGTTTAACAGAGTATTTATCTTTTAATGCTGTATCATGAAATATAAAAACAAAAAAACATCTAAAAAATAAAGAAAAGTTAGAAATGGACCCTTAACATCTAGGGGGATGAAAATAGATGTGGTCCGATTCTCAGACCTTACCGATACGCACACAAAATTTCATGAGAATCGGTCAAGCCGTTTCGAAGGAATTTAACTACAGACACGGCGACACGAGAATTTTATATATAAGATATTATTATATGGTTGTATTTAGTGGTGTACAAATAGTAGGTGAATATATACATATGCCTGGAAAAGTTACACAAATTTGTCTAAACCCTAAGCTTGTGTTATGGGTGTTAGACATCGATACTAACACATGACCAGGAAAAACAGACGCCTATGTTCATCACACAAATACCTGACCTCATCGGAAATCGAACCCGAGTTTCGCGGTTGATCGTTAACCTCTCGACCAACGAAGAGGTCAATATTTTATTGCTAGTACATAATGAGATATATGTGTGCATTTCTAATGTCTAATATCTAATGGTTTGTATAATCATACATATTAATGTATAATTATACATATTATGTTAAAGTATAACAATCATAGTAATATCGTTATCCTAGATAATTTAACAAATAAATTACATAAGAAACAACTGGCATATAAATTTGGAAAATAATCTATTAATATATCTCAGAGATATTTATTTGTTACTAATTATTTTTAGATAAACAAAATAGTTATATCTTTTATGTAATACGAATCATGCCTGACTCGTTTATTATGGTAAAAACTTGCATTTAAATATATTTAAAACATTTGCATTTATAATAATAAAGTACAAGCTTCCAAATTTTGAAAGTGGTACAAACTTTATTGCATATTAGAAGTTTATCGATACTAAATTTGGATTAGAAAGACATTCAGACGTTGATGACTGCAGAAAGAATCTATTAAAATATTAGAGTACCGTGCAATAAATCTATATTATAATCTTCATTCAAGAGTTTTCTAAGTTCTTGTATGCCACTTTCCTATGTTAAAAAGATACGGAACCCATCATGCTCGAACTCGTATCACTCATAACCGGTTGTTTTTTATTTGCTTATTAAATGACTGGTGATTTTATAGTTCTCGTGACTATAGCTCGAGGCAACTGGGACGTAACGTTTTAGCAATCACGGAAAACATAATATTGTTCTAATTTGTATGTCATTCACAAATCTGACATGTTAAAGAAATAAATTTAAGATGTGTATAATATAAATATAAATTCAGAAGAATATGTATGTGACGTCTTCGTGAAATAAAGTAATTTCTATTCTATTCTATACTATGACCTTCAAACAAAATAATAAGAAAGAAATAAATAATAATAAATAAATATAACTGGACAAATTACACAAATTGACCTAACCCCAAAGAAAGCAAATTATATGCTTGTGTTATGGGTGTTAGACAACGATACTAACACATAGAAATACTTTAATACGTACCAGAATAAATTTAATAAACACCCAGACCCGGAAATACAAACATCTATGTTCATCACACAAATGTCTGTAGGTACCCGTCGGGA